>CM061920.1:100529376-100690624 GCA_031002005.1 Vandiemenella viatica | reverse complement strand
AGATGATGGTGTATGGAAATTTCCACCAGAGCCTGTGCTACATTGCAATTAAATTAAATTGAATTAAATAACTTGATATAGTCGCTAGGCTGAAAAAAATCATATAAACGTTGGCTGATACATTCATGACTCATGAACGCTACTGGAAAACTTAGTCAGGTAAATTAATGTCGATGTGATGAAAGAGAGTAATTAATAAAACTTTTATTGCTGCTATATTCCAGTATTTCTATGATGCACACTTGTTTAAAAGCATGAGGGAAAATAAAGTAAATAAAACAACAACAAAATGAAATTACTTAAACAATGTTACCCATATATTCTATTTACAATATATTGGAGGAAATGAAATTAAACGTGTCATCAAGAGGAAATATGGTCATATCCGATTAATCAAAGTTAGCATTATAATTTATTGTAATTTTCTTCCAAATCTTCTCTTCTTCAGAATCATTTATCAGTTGTTTATCAGCATTGAACATCAAAGTTTTTCTGTTGTTTTGCTGCTTGTTACTAATGAAAACGCTTGTTCGGAGTTTGTAACTTGCTATAGTTTGTGAAATAGTGTAAGTTCGTTAATGTAGCAAGTAACTTCCACTTCGCTGGGATAAACTTATTTATTAAATCAATTATGTCTTAATTTATTTTACTGATCTCCAGTAGAGTGACGTAGATTTTTACTGTTTTGTTGATTTCAATCCACTGGTTTAATTTTGATCAGCATTAATATAATAACAATTGTTGGAAACAGCAGCATAATAATTGATAATACAATGTTCATAATTCTTTCATCCATAGTTTTAATTGCACTGAACATATTACAGTAAAAATTCTATTGAAAACGGCTCTATAAGAGGATTTGGAAATTGGAACAAAGCAATGGGTTCTGTAGCAACTTTTCATCATCAAACAAATGTCAGCTGCAGAAACTCAAGGATAAAAAACAACACGAGTGAAAAAAAAGGTCACGGAAATTCCACGAACGCCGCAGAAATGTAATGCAATTTCAGCTAGATGACCGTGCAGATCGTCAGAGATGTTTTAATAAACGCGGCCGGTATGCGGGGGCAGAGGTTGGAGGCACCCAATGACCAGCTCAGCCACGTGTTATAACGATCGGCGGATGTGCATGGTTAAATCTCTTATAATTTATTCATAATGTACAAGTTTTACAATGAAATCAATTAAATAATTATTAAATAAGTCACTCTCTTTCTCTTATTGGCTTCTGAAATTGATGTGGTAAAGAAGATACACTAAAGAATTAGTATTAAATAATACTTTCCAAGAATATTTGAAAGGGAGCATAATGTTAAACGTGTATCTATATCGTAATGAAGTCTTCACGGGTATACCACTCCGCCGTCTTCCTCATATGTGGGGGTATCTTACAGGTTGACTGACCGACAAATACAGTATCTGTTGGTCAGTGAAGACTCCATTGGAATTGTACGCCGAGAAAGTCTCGATTCTTATATATCTATGCTATTTAATAGAATTGTAGAAAAAGTGTGTCTATAATTAAAATTTATTTTAAAAATAGTATTTTTAATGTACACTACTAATGATGAGGATGACAAAACCATTAAATCTAGGTTTCTTTCTGTCTGTCTGTCTGTATATTCGCACAAACGAAAACGGGCAGATTATAATTAAACTGCACATAGTAATAATTTATGTTATCAGCCAGGATATAAGATATTTCTCATTGCTACAAGTTACAAAATTTTCACTGGTACAGAGTCCAAACCGTAAAATTTAAAAATAATTCAAACTATCCTCTCATCACGCAAAAACCAGTACAGTAACGGCATTACATCTTGGACACGAACTCAGCTCTTTCACCGCCTCTCATGATTCACACTGGGCACCTGTCATGGCCAGTGTACATGTGGCCTTTGATGGCAGAATTGGAGGGAAAAAAGATGTCTATTGTAAACAGTTGAAGGGTCGTGCAAACGGTGTAAACAAAACTGTTTGTAATTGACATTTAACAATATCCTTCAATCTGATCCTGGTAATGACTAAGAAATCTTTCATAAAAGATTATAGATGTAAAGCATTCAATCTTCTTTATTAAAATAGAATTAAGTTAAAGAAATAATTGAATTAATGCTACAGGAAAAAACGAAATCCACATCTACACTTGACCCACGCTTCTCATGTGGTCTGAATTGTCTGGTTCTCACACGTTGCTTGTTATAGCGGCAACATTGCCTGTTTGTTTTGGGCTTGGGCCCGGCGCGTTTGGAGTCATTCCATTTGTAATCTTGTGATCAACGCATTTGTTACAGATTTCTGTATTTATGATTGTACTTTTCCCTCACATATAGTGACAATCAATAAAAACCGGAAGAGTTTCAAACTTTTTCAAATTTACAGCCTGGTATCTTTTTGAAACTTAGAGTCTAGGATGAGTTGTATGACATACACGACTCATCAAAAAATAATTGATCATCTCGAATTGGATGATCCCGTGTATGCACAAGTATTGAAACAGTTTCATCGAAAATCATAAGTTTTCTGAGCGGTACCGGAATAAACTTTAATCCTTCATCGTTGAAATGAGATTAATATGGTGGGGCTACGTATTTTTTTATCCCTGTTATTAAAGTTTGAAATTACTTCTACACAAACTGTTGTTCATTTTGGCAAGGTTGCCTTCCCAGCTCAGCATCGATTTTGAAGACGTTTTCACTCCAAAATGTTTATTGGTATGTAAATTAATGATGGTGCATAGCATACAATAAATGCCCCTAAATGATAGTTCTAGAGAGGAAAGTTAAGGCTGGCGACAGTTTACAGAAAGGATCTGTTACAGATTGTAACATTTAATATTATTTTCCTTCATATAGAGTAAGCCTGTTTTTACAGTATGAAATGGAACGTGAAATTCAGCATTGGATTAATGCCTGTTAGTGATGCTTGGTTCTAGGGCAAAACCGCGACGGACAAAACCGCTAACGGACCAAACAGCGAACGGACAAAACCGCGAAAGGACAAAACCGCGAATACAGAAAAACCAGGAATACATAAAACCACAAGAGTTCGTAGATTCTTAGCGTTACCCAGGGTGCACCACGAGGAGGTGATCTACGTAACACCCCATTATTTTTTTTATTTTAAAAAATTACACAAAAGCATGAACATTATGGAAAATAAAAACACAATATAGATGGATTATACGAAATATACACCAATAAACCATTAATAAGTTAATATAAATTGTAACAAAATACACAAGCACACTATCCAATAATCGAAATTATGAACTATACCAGAAAGAAATTTCTGTGCATCGCTACAATCATATTCACTAACTAAATTGAAAATCGACTTGGTGACTCTCGCATATGTCATTTTCTGTATTTTTCTATCTCCCCTTCCATATTGCTCCAATTTAACCTCCGTCAGATTTTGCTGGTTCTTGAAAGCTTCTATGAGTTTCCAAATTGTAGGATGGCTTGATCCAAGTAATAACCGAAAAGCATTGTGCCAACCTTCGACGGAGTTGTTGGTTCTCTCTAACGAATTTTTAACATTCTGGTTTTGGTTCCAAATCGTTTCGCGGTTTTGTCCGTTTCGCTGTTTTGTACGTTCGCGGTTTTGTCCGTTCGCGGTTCTGTCTGCGCGGTTTTGTCCTCGCGGTTTTGTCCGGACACGGTGATGATTAATTTTGGTCTCAGGTGAATGCTGGCAAGAGAGGGTGGCACCCCACTATTTCTTTCTTCCCCTGTCGCTGGAAGTCAAAGCCAGCGACGTCGTTAGAGGAGTGATCGGATCATCAATTAAAGGACCCAGATCGGCATTCAGCTGGAACGATTTCTTAACATCGTGAGAGCTGAAAAAAATGTTCTGGAATCACGCTACCAAACGTTATGGATAATCAACATGCCACACTAACCGAAACAGAATCATTGCTTCCATAAGTGCTGCATGTGTATTTAAGGTCCATGTTCCATGTATATACAGTCCGCAATTCTTACGGCGAATTATTTACCCTTTACGACCGATATACTTATCAAAAAAATCAGTGGTGACAATGGCCAGGATTTCAAGTAATTTATATACAGCTTTTAATAATTTTATTTATGTCTTCCGCAGGAGGTGAATGTAAAATGAAAATTAATTTTGGAGAGAGGTAGAAATAAGAAAACGTATTTATATGAAACAAAGTAATATAATTGTAAATTAAAAGTCACTGTCTTAAAAACATTCGCCCGCAATTTTTTTTTAAAGAAAATAGTTCACTGAGACTAACATTTTATATTATGTTGTAGTTAAGACAGGTATGAGAAACATGTGATCAATTCGCGAATAGTAATGGATAATGTATAATAATTATCAATATCTTACGGTGATCCGCAAAAATTATCTGTTGTCTGTTCAGTTCTGATCTTTTATTGTCGTGAATAATCGAATACAGAAGAACGTCTGTCCGCTGTATTTCTTCTTTCCCTTTGTAAAATTAGAACTTTCCTGGGAATAAAGAATTTTTGAACTCTGAGGTGTAATAATTAATTAGCGTCCTCCCAGAGAGTAATCAGTTGGTGTAGTAGGTCACGCCATTGAAATTTTTTTTTTTTATCCTTCATGGTAAATCACCAAGATTGACCTCTGTCTTATTTACAATTATAATTTTTAAAGTGTTCTGGTGTAATGGTTATCGTAGTAATAAGATCGCAATACAAGACATGATAATGACAGTCATGTCCATGCCGGACTCGAAAGGTCAATCACTTTAACGAGAAACGTGCCACACTCAAAGTTTCTCTTTCCGATAGTGTAATAACCCACTTTTAGTAACAAACTACCAACTACAACCAATGTTTTCAGGTTTTTAATAAGAAAGTTGTCGTGGAGGTTTCTGCTGCAGACATGATGAAGGTAGCATTTCTGCTTGAACAATTCTGATTTCACGAGTGCGGGTGATACACAAACATACATAAATCCTGGTTCCTTAAAAGTCTGGGCATCATCCAAAAATTTGGTCGGAAATATGCTAAAGATACACACGACTAAACGAAAGATAAGTAACCCACTTCGAATTTCTACTGCCTACTTCACAATTCCCGATAGTAGGTGCCTTCAAACAGTTGTCATAATTTAAACTCAAAAGTCACTTTATATTCTGGCACAGTAGTTACTGCGCTACCATGACAAACTAGAACACATGCTCCGCCCGCCGCCAGTGATAAGTTCCACTGTAATTTAAAATTGGTTTCACAATGTGCAACGCACTTTTCAATTGTTCCTTGTGAATTCCGTTACCCATTTTAGTTAAATCTGGGGTTTGAGGACGATATCTTAACGTATAACAATTTTTCTATCGCAGCTACAATTTTTGTTTATTGCCTTGTAACTTCAATCAAATACCACTAATTGGAATGTACAAATTCTTGGAATGCAAAGAAAATGAAGTGCTATCTTCTATACAAGATAATACCTTACAACTGACTGTTACTTTAAACTAAATGTTTATAAATTCGGTATACCACATTTAATTTTGAGTAGACGTTAGATGTTTTCTACGGAACCAGAGAAGATGTTTGGCAGTACCTGCACTGGTGACGTATAATCTTTGGATGTGCGAGAAAGTAGTTACGTGCATTAAATTGCAATCGATACAGATAACAAGACGAGCCATGAGATCAGTGATATATTAGATTATAAAATAGTATATATTTGTTTATAAATTGACACAGCTAAAGGAATTCTACAATCTCAAATATGAATTGTTAGTTAGAAAAGTGCAGATAAGTTTAATAAATTTTTATTTTTAATGCAAGCGTAATTATAAATACATCATTAAACTAAACAACAGTGAAAAAAAATAGAAACACCTTCCGTAGTTCTTGTAATGTATTAAGTAATAGTAAGCAGGAAAATGTACTAGTATGTATTAATGTAGTTAATTGTGTCTCGTTCTTAAGTGCAAACGTTATCCTAACTTAAGGACACAGGAAACGCGAGAGAGACTAAGTAGTTCTTGATTTTTCTGCTGCAACCGTGTCATATATCTTGCTCGTTTCGTTTACTGACGTACCTGTCCTGAATGTTCCGGGAGTTTAGTGTCTCTGGGCCGGGCGCTGTGACCTGAGGACAGTCGGCGCTGCGGCCGGCTCTCCGCTGAAGGGTCCTCGTCTGGTCAGCCGGCAATGAGGTTTGTCCGCAATGAGGCGCTCATAATGAGGTGTCTTCTTTCCCCGCCGCAAACCTAAGCACTTCACTAAATCACAAGAAACACCCATAAATAATTGTGCAGCACATTTCACCCATAAAATATTGTACCCAACGATTGAAGGTAACATTAGCGTCTATAATGTGTATGGAAACCGAAAGATATATAGGTGATACAAGCTGTAATTTGCGTTTTTTACACGCATTATACAATATTAGCTTCACCTGTGTCAATGTAATAGTATCTTTGAATTCAATTTTCATCCACTTACAGACGAACGCATTGTTTGAAATTTTAAGAATCGATGACAATACAATAATTTCATAACAATGATCTGGTTTTCTAATAACTTTGACATTAACAATAGAAAAGATTTCGGAATGCGTCTGATGTAAGATAGACAGCCAAAAATGCTTTGGTAGTAGGTGGCATAATCCGTCTTTCGCGGGGACGAAAGCTTCAATTAATATGTATATCACAGTGAGATACTAATCGATTTTTAACATTCAAACATTATACAGTTAATATACTACGATAGAACAATTGCCGTTGATAAATCAATGGTTGTTTTGATTATTGATACGCACTATAAACGTACTGACATTTGTGGTTCTAAGAAGACCACTTACACAGGGTGTTACGAAAAGGTACGGCTAAACTTTCAGTAAACATTCCTCACACACAAACAAAGAAAATATGTTATGTGGACATGTGTCCGGAAACGCTTACTTTCCATGTTAGAGCTCATTCCACGGCCCCCACGCTCTCCTGACCTCAACCCTCTTGACTTCCATTTATGGGGGCATTTGAAAGCCCTTGTCTACGCAACCCCGGTACCAAATGTACAGACTCTTCGTGCTCGTATTGTGGACGGCTGTGATACAATACGCCATTCTCCAGGGCTGCATCAGCGCATCAGGGATTCCATGCGAAGGAGGGTGGATGCATGTATCCTCGCTAACGGAGGACATTTTGAACATTTCCTGTAACAAAGTGTTTGAATTCACGCTGGTACGTTCTGTTGCTGTGTGTTTCCATTCCATGTTTAATGTGATTTGAAGAGAAGTAATAAAATGAGCTCTAACATGGAAAGTAAGCGTTTCCGCACACATGTCCACATAACATATTTTCTTTGTTTGTGTGTGAGGAATGTTTCCTGAAAGTTTGGCCGTACCTTTTTGTAACACCCTGTATATACAGTTACCAATGTTTTCACTGATTTTAATTTCTTAAAGTAACTTCAGCGCCATCAGAGCTCTTCATGTTTAATGTTGTGATTTTCCCAAGTCTAAGCAAATAAGATTACAGCCTTTTTTTCTTTTTTTAAATACACTCTTTTGTAGCAATGTGGACAAAAAATTAAAAATAAAATGATATTTAAAAAAATTAAGAAACCCGATTTTCGTTGCGATTCAAACTAAAAAGTTGAGGTAATCATTAAGTATAAAGATTATGTTCAACAGTGATAGGATGTCCTTCAGTTCAGTATCACTTAATTTTTTGAATAAGATTGAGATAAGGATAAAGTCATTGACCAAAAAATAATGTAAAAAAAGCGTGGGATGGGGGGGGGGGAGCTCTCTACTTATACTTTTGATAATGACTCAGCCTTTACGAATAAGACAACTGATATATAGCATCCCACGCTTTTTTACATTAAAGTTAATATTTTGGCCAATGACTTTAATATTATCTTAAGCTTATTCAAAAAATTAAGTTGTACTGAACTGTGTGACATCCTATCCCTGTTGAACATAATATTTATATATTAAGATTATTTTAATTTTTAGTTCAAATTACTACTAATAGTGTGTGTTTTAGTTGTAATTGTTTTTAAATATATATTTTACAAGTTAAACTGATGCCTGTCAACAGAGACAAACTATTCCTTTAACGGAATGAATAACGCTGCTGACTTCAATGAATCAAATAAACCGTAGAAAAAAATGAATGGACCACTCTACACCGAAAGATAGTTTAGGCTTCTCACTTCATGAATTACCGAACAAGATTTCCTTACTAAGAATTAATGGCTTCTCATGAAGAACGATTGTTTCGATGCCGTAAACTAAAATTCAACGTCAGAATTCAGTATTACTAATACATGAGGAACGGATAAGCCGATATGCACTCAAGTTACTCCTGAGGATTCAAATCACATTAGATGTTGACAGGTATCCTTTCCGCATAGCAGTGACCAATAACACTCCAAAACCTACAATAAAGGCGAATTTTGATCTCCAGCACACTCCTGATCAATAAATTGGAATCTAGTAATTCTCTGTAGATAATTCCTCAAACTGATGAACTATTAGGGCTGCTTTTTTTATTATGTAATTGATTATATACGTAAATAAATGTTTTATTATTTTGATGGACAAGTAAATACACGGTTGAATTGACTGAAAGCTTTTATTTTCGATCACCACTTAGCATTTTGATGTGACCAGTTCACCGATCGTGGCCTCGCAATCGTGAGGACTTGGGTTCAAACCCTTGTCCGCCCTTCCAGTCTTCCATGGCTTCCCAAAATTATTCCAATCGAATGTCGGCATAGTTCCTTCAAAAACACCATGGCCGAAATCCTTCTAATAAACAGTTCTTGAAAATGATGTGACTAGTTTCAATGACTTGTTCAGGTACAGTTTACCGTTGTTAAGACATACTTTAATCTTTCCTATTATACATAATTGTGACCAGAAGCAGCAATAGACTAACAATGGTGGTTTAATCTGACTTCTATTCAAATCTCAGATTCTGTACATGTTAAACGTTGTTACTATATGTTCTTAATAAGAATAACGATAAAATAGTTACTTAATGAAAGGCTTCGAGCTATCACTAGTTGCGATTTACAGGTTTAGTTAACACTTATTTTTGCTCTTAGTTGCACTTCAAATTATTTATAAATTCTCCTGACGATATTGCGTTACATTCACTAATTTTTGGAGTCATTAAGCTGTTCCCCATTCGTCATGTTACCTACACCAGGTATTCGGGATTTCTTCTTCTCTAAACCAGCTCGTGACTACAATCTTTGATATTATCTCGATCAGGTGCATCAAGCCTTCCTTAACACCTTTTATTTCTTTTATATAGTAGTCGGTTTTGACATGACGAATCTTCATGAAACTAATTTCTTCTTACGCTTTTCTTCTGCTTCTTCAAACTCCTCCCGACTTTACCATTCTTTTAATGATTTTATCATTAAACTAAAACTTATTCCTTTCAGCTGAATTAATATAAAATGTTAACTGGAGGCATTTAATCTCTACATCAACTTTTCGGAGGCTAGCCTCGGATACGACGCTGACGCCTATTGGTTAATCATCCTTGTACGATCTAAGCTTAGCCAATCAAATTATTTGATGATCAGATACCAGCCAAAAAGCTTCCAACCGTTAATTCAACAAAAATCCTAAATTTAAGTAACTAAATGCTTTGACTATAATTGAAACGAATTTTATAAAATATTTTGTAAAATCCTTATTGACAAACTAAATCCGAATTTTAATATCCTTAGCGATCACCTCAAAAATATGATTATGTTATAAGCTACAAACTTGTCGATTATTAGCTCTGATCACAAGCATAGAGCTAACGAAATGGAATGGATAGCCTTCCCAACTAGCTGTTATTCAACTTGGCGATTCACATTTGCTGCATACTTATGCTTCTTCACGAACCAGCTCTCTAGACTGGAATTTGTAGCGTCATGAAGATCTTTATCCAGGACGTAGGATTCAGCCCAAAAATTGAAATCGATTATTTTTAATATGTAGGCATAGTGAATCTGGGGTGACACAATAGAGTTGTATTGGCTCTTGCCACCGATTTGTCAGCCACACAGAATACGCCTTGTAAGTAATAATCTGAGCAGGCAACTTCGTTTGGGCTTCGGTCTCAAAAATAAAGGCACAGGAGCTATTGTCGCCTAAGATATCGCTAAGCCATCATGGTCAGTAATCACTTACATTTGCCTCCGGTTATTCAAAAATTATTTCTTGGAAACATATTTTGGATTCATTATCCGGCTCCGCGATCGGTCATTACGGCAGCTGGCGAGTAGATCCATGTACATTTAATGATAATTAACTACTAGTTTATACATCAGAGCGTATCTACCCAATGTCTTACTTTCATTTCTATCGTAAACAACGTAGTTCCATAAGTGAAAACGGTTGGTACAAGTTCTAAACAATTTTTTTATTATTTACTGGAAAAATTAGTTTTTACATTGTAATACAACATGTCGACTGTAGTCCTCCACCTCTTTGAAATTTTGGGCAATCCATTCCTTTTCAGATACGCAGTAAAGTTGCCTTTCTGATACGATATGTATAAAACTGCATGCATCGTGCTTGTTACAGTTTACTTTAGATTATCATCATTCTTACATTAAGTATGTGCTAATTCTAAATTCAATATCTATGTCCATAAAATAGTAATTTACAAATCATGCATTCGATATCTCCCGTGGTATTATTATTTCTCCGCGATTCACTAAAAATGTGTGGCGGAGGGTGCAATGCACCTATCCGAAAGTGTAATAGTTTGGAAGGGGTATACGGGATTTGGCAGGAGGCGCCCATGGGCTATTTTGAGGAACCATCACGACAATCACCTGGAGCGATTTAGGAAAATAATGGAAAACCCATATCAAGATGGCCGAAGTCATTTATCGACAGCTCCTCCTGTGGGCTTTTAAGTTTACTCGCCTGGTAAATTCCTCCTATTCCATTCCCTAATCACTCGTTGGAGAAAATTAGTACAGAACTGAATCGGTTCTGACTCTAATTTCTCTTATCTTATTTCCACGATCATTCCTAGATATGAATGTTGCTGATAGTAGTCTAATATTTTTTGCTGTCATTCCAAAATAAGTCAGTCGTGAATTTTAACTTCTGTCGAGAGCGACACCTTCGGTGTTCCAGATCTCCCCAACCTGACTCCTTCAACATCGCACTTACGCTTTCCTTCCAACTATATATACTTGTCACAAATCGGGCGGCTCTTCTTTGGACCTTCTCCATGCCTCCATTAACCCCTTTTGATGGGGACCCCATACAGAAAAACAATATCCTAAGTGAGATCGCACTAGTGACTTGTATGTAATCGATTTAACTTCTGGTGTGCACTGTTTTAAATTACGACCTATAAATCGCAGCATACGACTTGATTTCCCAATTATCTTCTTTATATGCTCATTCCACGATAAATTATTTTGAATTGTTACCCCTAGGTAATTAGCGGAATTTACAGCTCTAAGGACAGTGCCTTTAATTGTATATTCAGAGCTAAATAGAATCATCTTTTTTCTTATTCGCAAGACTTGGCACTTTTTAGCGTTTAAGTCTTTACACCAAGAAATTATCTTCATAATATCGTCTTGTAACAAAGCGCAGTCGTCCTGCTAATTTTACATCCCTAGTCTTCATTTATCTAAACTTTCTCACTGCTGTACATCATTTTCTATTGTGAGCATCAAGAACACAGCGCATATTGATCGCAGTATTTTAAAAATGCTTTAAAAAATAAAATATTTTTCCAGTGACCTTAAAATATGGTAACAAATTATCGAAGTGTCACACATTCTACCGGCATCTTCACTTAACCAGAAGCGATAATTCTTCTGGATAAAGCGGCTCCTGCAATTTAACGTAGAATCTGTGCCTGGGAGCGTCGTAGCATAATTCGTATGAACAATGCGGAGCCGTGCCGCAGGTAAAGGTAGGTTAAGATCTCAAATTTATTAGATAAATTTCATGCCCAAATTTTAGCAATTGAAGCATGGAATTGAGATACTAGAATGCAGTTATTGCCCCAGCACACTGTACAATGGTAAGTCGTCCGGACTCTTTCATGATCCTGTTAATCTGGAATTTGTGCGGAAAATGCAACATAGATGATATAGCTGTAGATGTGCAAAATACATGCAGAACGAGCAGATTAAAATAGTCAAAAATCAAATATATTCATTTTGAAGTTTGAATAAGTCAGCAGTCGACAGAAACTAAAACTACTTAAATAAATAAACAATATGGTGCCGTATGCACCCTATGGGTAACCCACAACACACATGCCTCTAGCGCGGTGCTGCCGGGTGTTACGTTGCATCGTAATGGATGCTGGGAGCTGTTAACACTAATGAAAATTCAGAGAGCCGTTTCAATCCCACAGTATCAGCTTATTCGTCTGTCATAGAGAACCATATTCATGTGAATTTAATGCTTCTGTGAACTGCATTCAGGTGTTCTTATAATTGAGCTGAATTTTCATTTTCGTGAGATCAAACAGCGAGTTATACCGTAGCGCCTGCTCTAGATTTTCTGTTATTACAATGATCCACTAGGATGCTATTGATTATTACCGTAGACAACCCTGGATCAAAGTGAATCTTAAAAGATAGGAAACAAACAGGGTATGGAACGCAGTATCAAAAGAGGTGAATGTGAATACATGAAGTGATACATGAAATGCATTAAAGCCGTTAAGTTTCTGTTGCAGATGAAATAATTTTATATAACAAAATTAACAACTACTGGTCAATATGGAATGAAAATAAATGCTAAAAAGTCTACTTATTAAGTGGTAGATACAAAAATAAATATTTTTTAGGATTGTAAGATAAAAACTAAATTGCTGTTTGAAAGCATTCTATAACTTAATTTGCATGGACAGATTGGGCACTTGGTAAGGAGGAGATTAAAAATCATACATTCACTGCAGAGGGTTATGATGATATGTTCCAGTGAAGTTGTGGAACTGAGACACGAAGCCTTGGTCAAACTATTGCTCGAGAATCATGGGTAGTACGGACCCGACAGAGTGCATACGAGATAATCTTAATTTGTTCGCAAAAATGCCCGATGAACAGAATCATATAAACTGCGTTGGGTATCCCTGGAAAACAAGAAGAGGGTGAAGTAAATGCTGGGTGTTCATACTACACATATTGGTAATGACGCGCTAGGGAGGGGATCTGGAGTTGTATGTGTCAGGGATGAAATTAACACGATAATAAGTAACACTTGATTTCAGGCATAAACGAACGGGAAGTATCCAGTTTTCGGTAAATGAGTCAGAGATTGAAAAAAATTATCTACGGACAAGGTGAACAATCTACCTAAGGCGGTGAAAGAATTTAAAGTGAAAATTTGTGCAAAGGAAATATAAGTGTGTGGGGGAATTTCAGCAGGGATATATTCTAAAACTCAGTTGATAACAATATATAATCAAATCAAATTATTTTTAATTATTTTCGAAGGAATCAACCAGTTGCTTATATCATCAGTGGTACATAAAATAACTTTTTGGTCATTTTAATGCTTAAGTATACCAAGTTAGTTGGCCCTAAAAAAAAGAAAACTAAACATTTCTGGTAATGTTTATTAAAACGAAATGTTAAATCGTGACCATGTTTAAAATAACTTTATATATGCAAAAAAGTTACAGATTAAACACATCAGTTTAAAAGGAAGATTTTCTTTGCATCCGTTTTGCAGCAGAGATTTGTATGTTTTATTTCCCACATTGTTCGCTGTGGTAGTGGACGCCACACATTTGCCCTTATCGGATGCTCGAAGCCACTCCGCGGCTTAGCGCAAACTCCAGCCCCTGTGAGTGTGCAGCCAAGCAGCGAAGCTTAAAGCGGACAGTGGCGAAAGTAGGAAAACTGGCCTTTTAAACATGTTCTTTTTCCTGTAAGTGTTTAACAGATGTAACGCTGCGATATTTTTTTCATTGTGTTGCATCTCAATTTCAATGAATTTTCTGTGTAGGTACGTCTCACATACAACATTCTCTTCTCAATAAACTACGGTTGTTATACTTTTAAATATAATGCTTACAGTTGATAGTGCAGATAAACTTCAGTTATTGAATCAATCGCTAAATTTATACTGGGTAGGGCATTTAATATGTTTTCTGGAAATATTTCGGAAAGAAAGCATTTTAACAAACAATAACCTATATAAAAAATAATCGTACAGTAGGGGGCTACAATTATGTGATATTGGTTTTTTCACAGGTGGCGCTGTTGTCGTTACAACAAGGTCAACTTAATTCTTTTAAATGGGAACCCCTATTTGTTTTTTGAAGATTCCGATTCCTCATGAAAAAATAAAAATAGTTTGCTTAACTCACTTTTATGTTAACCTCACAGATGGCGCTGTAATGGAAGGTAATTTTAAAGGATATAACGAGGCTTGGAACATCAAAACATGACGCCGGACAAGTTTGGCAATTAGTCGTAATTTTGATTTGACGGTAGCTCCATCAGAATGGTGCGACGTACAATTGCGGAAAAAGTTGAAACGGTTCTTGTGTACGGTGAAGCTGGTCGCAATGCTATCGCTGCGTGTGCTTTATACGCTGAGAGGTATCCGGATCTGCATCATCCAAGTCCCATGACTTTTCGTCGGACTGTCAACTTATTTATGAGTACTGGCAGCGTGAAACGAAGCAGAGCTCGAGGACGATCGGTCACAGACGAAGACAACGAAGCGAATATTTTGGCTGCTGTTGAAGTCAATCCACACATAAGTTCTCGACAACTTGAACGGATGTCAGGAATTTCCAGAAGAAGTATCCTGCGAATTATCCACCGGCATAAATTTCATCCGTATCACGTGTCATTGCATCAGGAACTTCATGGGGAAGACTTCCAAAATCGAGTGAACTTTTACAACTGGGTTCTGCAAGAAGTGAACAACAACCGTGACTTCGTTTCAAAGATCCTTTTCTCGGACGAAGCAAGTTTCAGCAATCGTGGCCACGTCAACCGCCATAACATGCACTATTGGGCTGAAGAAAATCCACATTGGATACGTCAAGTGGATCATCAACGACCATGGAGCGTCAATGTTTGGTGCGGTGTTATGGGAGATCATCTGATCGGTCCTTACTTTATCGACGGAAACCTTAATGCCGAAAAGTACAGCCGATTTTTGATAACTGAGCTCCCAGTTTTGCTGGAAGATGTCCCTCTACAGGACCGGCTAACAATGTGGTATCAACATGATGGCTGCCCCGCACATTTTGCGCATGAAGTCCGCGATATTTTAAATCGCCGATTTCCGAACAAATGGATTGGTCGTGGGGGACCATTGCTTTGGCCGGCGCGTTCTCCGGACCTGAATGCCCCGGATTTCTTCCTTTGGGGAATGCTGAAGGAAAAATGTTATGCGGAAATACCAACAACGCCAGATAATATGAAGCAGCGCATTCGTGATGCTTGCGCTAACATCAGAAGAGACACACTTCGAGCTGTTCAGGCATCATTTCTGCAAAGGGTCAGAAAATGTCTGGAAGTAAATGGTCACCTTTTTGAGCACCTGCTGTAGACATGGCTGCAAATAAGTAAGAAAAAGCATTTAAAAAATCAATTTCGTCATTATCCTTTAAAATTACCTTCCATGTTTACAGAATGAAAATTACATGTAATTATTTAAACAATAATTAAAATTATACACAAAAAACGTGAATATTCAAACGAATTATCATTTTTCGCGATTACAGCGCCATCTGTGAGGCTAAGCAAACTAGTTTTATTTTTTCATGAGGAATCGGAATCTTCAAAAAACAAATAGGGGTTCCCATTTAAAAGAATTAAGTTGACCTTGTTGTAACGACAACAGCGCCACCTGTGATAAAACCAATATCACATAATTGTAGCCCCCTACTGTACGATTATTTTTTATATAGATTATTGTTTGTTAAAATGCTTTCTTTCCGAAATATTTCCAGAAAACATATTAAATGCCCCACCCTGTATAAATTGAAAGCAGGCCCTTATGAAGACGGTTTACATGAAAACACAAAAAATCAAAGATAAACAAATCTTTAAACAGTCAAGGAAGAGAGAAACTTAAAAAAAATGATTGAACTAATTTTATTACACCCAAATTAGAAAATTTGGAGTGTACTTCACTACAAAAAATATTTTTTTGAGTCTGTTTTATTCATCAATAAAAACAATAAAATTAAATAATCTAGTATTTCGAATCTCTATATCTCGATTTTTTTATTATATACGCTACTCATCAGGATTAAAATCAAAATTTATAAGATAGATTTACGGGATGTTTAATTTGCAGCAGTAACTGAAGTTTTTTTTTTTTTTTTTGGCCTCTCGATGACAGATCTTTAGCATGATGGGTGAGTGGTTAAGGCTCTGGTCTCGCATTCGATAGGACGCGGGATGTATCCCCGCTTGGCCATCCAGACAGTTGCGTAGCTAGGTCAACAAGGGCCCCGGTGCAAAAAATTTATTTTGCCCCTCAGGCCAGACGGGCGACTTTCTTTTTGCCTTGTGTGCTGGTAGGGGCCCCCTGAACTGAGGATGGGGGCCATTGAATTGTTCTTTAGGGACCCTTGAGCAGTGATTGGGGCCCCCTGTGCAGCGAGGGCCCTTACTGAGGGGCTCCTGTGTTCTCAGGGGCCCCTTAGACGACGGTAGAGCTAAAAAAAAAAAAGGGTCGCCAGTTTGCCGTGAAGGCTTGTGGGCCCTCTAAACTGTGCTTGAGGGCCCCTAGAGGTGCGCTTAGGGGCCCCATGAGTGTGAGGGCCCCGGTGCACTGCACCGCCTAGCCCCATAGTAGCTACGCCCCTGCATCCAGATTTGCTTTTTGTGTTGTTTCCCGAAATCATTCCAAGCGAAAGGCGGGATGGTTCTGTAGGAAGTCCATGGCCGAATGGAGAAAAAATCCATTACAGAGTTACTTAAAGTTTAAGCAGCAATGTTTTTTTTTATTAACACTACAGGAAAACACAAACGGTAGCTATTAAACAAATGCAGTTTGCATTGACTTAGCGGAAATTCACCCACACCCCTTTCTTTACCCCATAATTTAACAGTCAAGTTTCTATTGTTTGCGTTGATTGTACGTGGTGAATTTTTTACCAGTCTATTCCTGATGGAGTTAGACTCCCCTTAACACTTCAGCTCAACAGGGCTTCTTTCCTTTCCAAAAACTAAAATCAGCTGTTAGAAGTCGGAGTTCTGAACCTTGTGATGTCCTTATGGAACTAGTAACAGAACGTTGTAGGAACATTTCGTTCGCTGACAAAAGTTTGCTGCGGACCAGTGAAACTGGATGCGACTGCTTCTAATTATTTTTTAAATCTCCTCCGAATTATGACAGTGTGCATAAAATGATAGTTTCAGGTCTTAATTTTATCTAAGAATAAATGAATAAATAACAGTTTACCCACCAGGCGCCACACACTGTGTCGGGAAGGTACTGCGGGACAGGATATGACCGCAGGGCCCCGCGAACCAGCCGTCTTCAGTTCCTCCCGAGCAGCCGAGGAAGTAACTTCCTCAAACAGCGGCCCGCGAGTGCGATTGCTAGTCGAGTTGTTTACTTAGTGAGTCTACGAGGAGTGTGAATCCCGGAGTGAAACAGTTACATTTTAGAATCTAACGAGAAACCTAACAGAAAACAAATAGACAAATCAGTGGTGCAACCGAAAATGTCTGTCCCGCTAGACACGGGGCAGACAATTAAGACAGCCTTAGAGACAATTTATTCCAGTAACGTAACCTTGCAAACGCAACCGGTGAATCTTACTACCAACGAAGTAACACAGTTTCAGGCAGCCAACAGCCAATACATACCCCAGTCACCATAGCGAAGGAGCAACAACAGCAACCCCAGCAACAGCACATACAACAACAGTACATACAGCATCTGCAACAACAACAGAAGCTACAACAGCAGCAGCAACAACAGCAGCAGCAACAACAACAAACGCAGCAGCAGCAACACCAGCAACATCAGATACCGGAGACGAGCGAGGGGCCGTGTAGTACTTCGCCGCTCGACTCTACAACGACTCCCGGTATAAACACCCACCAGACGACAGGTAGAGCAGAAGCAACTGTAGTTAAAACAAATCAGCTGATGGATGAAACGGTAGTCATGGACATCGCAGAGGATGGCAGATCGGAAGAGGATGAGGCTACAAGAACTCCCAGGAAGCGAGCTTGCGAATCCACGTCCGAAGCAGCAGAGAAAAGATTTGCAGTAGAAGAAGAGGCCAACCGGACCGTCGTAGATATGGAGATGACAGCACCTCCCCTGATCAATGCAGCCTCCCATCAAGCATCAACCAGCCAGACGGAATCAACACATGACACGAGTAAGCCTCCAGTTATTTCTAAATCAGTAAATTATTTCAAGCCTTCTGATCCGGGTCCTTATGACCTGTATGTCGAAAGTAAAGATCGTAATATAGGCAAGCTACACCCAATGAGTATTGGAAAGCTGGTGCATACCAACATTCCGGAAGCAAAGGGGCATGTTGTAAACATTACCCCGTCAGGGAAGAATAGAATTAAAATCGAAGTAGATGACTACTCAGTAGCCAATAAATTAGTTCAGTCAACAGTATTTAAAAATAGAAACCTAGAAGCATATATCCCCACATTTCTAGTCAAAAAGCAGGGTGTTATCCGAGGAGTAGACATGACTCTAAACGAAGCAGAGATTATGGCAGACATTGAATCCCCAGTAAAAGTAACCAGTGTTAAATGAATAACAAAGCGCGTTGTACGAAACGACTCATTATCAATTGTGAAATTACAGACATGCATATTAACATTTGATAGTCAAAAATACCGCAATACGTATACCTATACGGCACGAGATGTGAAGTAAGCCCATACGTTCCAGCGGTCAAACAATGTTATAAATGCTTAAGATTCAATCACATAAGTACCCAGTGTAGAAGCGGGCAACGATGCGGTAGATGCGGAGGTCCACATTCCGTGCAACAGTGTGAATCCAATGAAATAGTATGTGTTAACTGTAAGGGTCAACACGAGACCACAGATCGGACCTGCCCAGAATATTTATTTAGAAGAAAGGTACACGAAATGGCTACATTTCACAACATGTCCCTTAAAGAAGCCGAAGGCCAACTAAAGAAAATGTCTTATGCAAACTGTGTATCGAAAGTTTCCCCCAGTCATCCCCCGACAGCCACCCTATATACCATTACTACAAAGTAGAATGGAATTCCCACCACTGTATAAAAGGAATACGCCAGTAGACGAAACGTAGATCAACAACATCGTCACTCTCTAAATCACAATTCTGAAAAAGCATTCCAGGAAGAGATACAGGAAGGTCCGACCGAAATACTGTCAAATAACAGAGAGCAACCACCTCATCCAACACAGAACATCGCGTTCACTGCGATACACAACAACAACCGTGGGATAACGGTGAACAGGCAGAAACGCAGCGTAACTCAGCAACGTAGTAGGACAAACGACTATCGACAACATTGGTATTATCCAACACAAATGTCGGCAACACCAATTGGCCACAACCCCTATACTCCTAAAGCACAAAACCTAGTGAACCCTACCCTTATGGTAAATGGGAAAAACAGGATAGTAGAAGAAATTTTCAATCTAATACTAACAGTGGCGAGATACATGAAAGACAGTGGAACTGAGGACTTACAATTAGATGAAATTAGAAAATCTATTGAGACATTAGTAGAGCCTAATCTTCCTAACTTTAAACCCAACTTTAATTAAGGAAGATAGCGAATACTATATACAGTGGAATTCACGCTCCCTCACTGCAAATCAAGAATGGTTTATTGAGAACACTAAGTACACTAAACATATCGGTTGCAACTTTATCAGAGACTTGGCTGAAGATGGACAGGAATATTTCCTTCCCATCATATACCTTATACCGCAATGACCGCGAAGATGGCTGGGGAGGTGTCGCGATCCTAATCGGGAACTCAATACCTCATACAGCGATCAGCATAGATCACACCCATATAGAAGCCTTTCAAGCAATAGCAGCCAGAGTGAAGATAAACCGGCAGGAAATTACCATAGTATCACTGTACTGTCCACCAAGGAACAACATTCCAGAGCACGAATGGCGCAACCTTATGCAACAGCTGGAGCACCCGCTAATAATCTGCGGCGATTTAATGCGCACAATACAGTATGGGGCTGCGAAGTAACAGATACCAAAGGAAGGATTCTATTGGACCTAATAGAAGAACAAGAGCTATTTATCCTAAACGACGGATCGGCAACGGTACTCCCGCTGCCAGGACAACGTAAGTCTGCTATAGACCTTACCCTCTGTTCATCTTCACTCTCCTCGGAGTTCAGCTGGCGAGTTCTTTCATGCACATTGGGTTCCAACCATTTTCCCATAGAGATATCTGCCATAAACCCAACTAACCTTCCGCCATACAAACCTTACTCCAAATGGAACTTAAATAAAGCGGATTGGAGCAGATACAAGGAAATCATGGAAAAGGAAACTAATTATATTCCAAGCTCTCTCCCAGAAATAGAGAAATATAACACTTTCATTAATTGCATCAATAAAGCTGCCCATATCGCCATCCCGCAAAAGAAAGCTGTAAATCACCCAAGAGGGATAATAGTTCCATGGTGGAACCCTGAATGTGGAAGGATGATAGCAAAGCGAAAACTGGCGTTGAAATATTATAAGCAGTCTCCAACCTGGGAAAATTTTATTGGTTACAAAAAGGTCGACGCTGCTGTAAAACGGACATTAAACACCAGAAAAAGGAAAGTTGGAAAAATTACTGTTCCAAAATCTCAAAAGAAACGCCACTATCAAAAGTATGGGCAACCATAAACAAATTTAAAAAGAAACAAATTCCGACACACTCCCTATATTGCTGGACCGAAGAATTTGCAGATATTATTGCTCCACCTTCGGTAGCATCACCTCCAGCGCCACTACAAGAACCTTTCACTGGAGCGCTTCCTCCATGCTTCCTGCTACCCTTCAAAGCAAACGAATTAGAAATCGCCCTCAAAAAATCAACAAATACAGCACCAGGGTACGACGGAATCCACTATAGTATGATCGAAAATTTGCCATGTAATGCGAAACAACTGCTCCTCCAGCTCTTTAACACAATTTGGATGTCAGGAAATATTCCCGAAGATTGGACTACGCATATTATTGTACCCATTTTAAAGCCGGGGAAAAAACCCAATGAGGCTACGTCATATCGTCCTATAACTCTAACATCCTGTGTCGCCAAAACGTTTGAACGCATAGTAAAACAACGACTAGAATGGTGGCTGGAACACAATAATCTGCTATCTAAGACTCAATTTGGTTTCCGTAAGGGATATTGCACATTAGATAACCTCTCCCTCCTAACCACAGACATAGAAAAGGCTTTCACAGGAAAAGGATATTTAACAGCTATATTCCTAGATATATCAGGTGCGTACGATAATGTAACCCCAACAATACTGCTCAAAAAGCTGCAGGAATTGGGAATTCCCACATTATACTGTCAAAGTATCTACAACATGCTCCGCCAACGCACGATATTTATACGAAAACAAGATAATACCCTTTTCGGGCCTAGGAAACAAACTAAAGGAATACCTCAAGGATCTATTCTCAGCCCGCTGTTATACGCCATATACACCGCTTATCTTGAAAAAATCTTTGGCATTCACATTAAAATAGTGCAATACGCCGACGATATATGCATTTACACCATGTCGCCTTCGCTGCAATTAACTTTTCGTTGGTTAAATGAGGCGGCAACAGCGTTATCCAACTGGATATCCGAACACGGACTTAAGCTCTCACTAACTAAATCGTCAGTGGTGGTATTCACAAAGAAACGGTATACTCCCGAGGAACCAGTCATTCGCCTGGGACCGTATACCTTCCACATTGAAGCTTCAGCCAAAATACTCGGTCTTTATTTGGACAGCAAATTAACATGGAGCCGTCACATAAATTACATTCTAATGAAAGTGGGGAAAGCACTAAACATAATGAGATCTATCACTCGAACGTGGTGGGGAGCAGATCCCACAACTTTACTGACCTTATATCGCTCCCTAATACGCCCAGTACTAGACTATGGAAGTATTTTATTTGGGAATGCACCAAAATATGTTCTAGAAAAACTCGATAGAGTACAATTCAGAGCTATAAGATTATGTCTAGGAACAATGATGTCAAGCCCGACAAACGCACTTCTGGTAGAAGCAAAAGAAATGCCCCTCCACCTTCGCCGAGAATTCCTTACAAGCAAATACCTTATCCGTACAAGTGCTCTAAAGGAACATCCAGTACAAAAGAAGCTGTCACAAGTGTACAGCGGAAATAAAGATAATGGTCCATGTTTAGTGAGGAGAATGCCCCTATTAGCAGAAGGACATAAGGAATATGAAAAGATCAGACCACTGATACTAAAAAGCCGCATCATCCCAGGCTTCTTAAATCCATACGAGTTTATGTTTATAAAACTTCATATATATTACTTGCCAGAATATACAGGGTGCGGCAAAATGATCTGATGGTTTTCGCCGCCGTATTGTCGAGCGAGTAGATGGTGGGTGGTGGTGGGGATAGGCGCATTCCATAGCCCACACGTGAACATTTGTAGTAACCATTGGATCAGTGGTCGGGTGAGTACCGTGATTTTGTTGTCGAGGTGTTTTTAAAAGTTGCGATTCCTGCGTTGCTGCTCAGCGGCAGTTCCGTAGACGTTTTAATGTGGGTCCAAGAGGAAGAATTCCAACTCGTAACAGAATTATGCTATGGGTGAGTACCTTCAGAGCTAGCGGTTCAGCATTAAAAATGTCGACAGGCCATCCAAGATAAGCCTGTACGCCGAGAATATCAATCAAGTAAGAGAAGATGTGGAAGCCAGTCCTCGGCGGTCGGCCCGTAAACAAGCTGCTGCTTTGCACATGTCTGACCGCTCAGTAAGACGAATATTGCGTCTCGATCTGCACTTCCACCCGTAAAAAATTGCAATTGTCCCGCAGTTAAAGCCTAATGACTATGCAAAGCGTAAAGCATTTGCAGAAGAAATGATTACGATGTTGACTGATGAAACAATTTTAATGATGAACAACGAGGCACATTTCCATCTGGATGGTTATGTAAACAAACAGAACTTTCGTTAGGCCTATTGGTTGGCTACAAATCCGGAACAACTGCATGAACGTCCTAAGGTTACCGTGTGGTGTGGTGTAACGAAAAGATGTGTCATTGGGCCATACTTCTTTGAAGAGGGTGGTCGAACCGTTACGGTCAATTCGCAACGTTATTTGTTGATGTTGAAAAACTTCCTGAGCCCTGAACTTAAGAGAAATCGTTTAGTGCGCGGGAGGATATGATTCCAGCAGGCTGGGGCAACTGCCATACAGCCAATGAGGTTATGGACGATTTGAGAAACAAGTTTCATGGTAGAGTGATCTCGCGTTTTGGGGACATTGAATGGCCAGCACGCTCTCCAGACCTTAGCGTTTGTGATTTATTTCTGGTGGGGGCTCCATAAAGCAAGAGTTTACACAAACCAACCCTGCACACTGGACGAACTGAAAGAAGCCATAGGCCAAGAAATCACCAACCAGCCTCGTGTGATGTTAGAGCAGGTGTTCAACAGCTTCAGTGTAAGGCTGGAAGAATGACTTGGTCAAAGACGGACGTCATTTAAAGTACGTTATTTTCACATCTTAAACGGATGAAATTGGTTGTTCTGGTGTTATTTTAATTAATTTACAAGAACACCCTTCTGTAATAAGCAATAAAGTATTTTGTATCACTTTTGTTTTTCATGTTGTGTTTACCTTAAAACCATCAGATCTTTTTGCCGCACCCTGTATCATCCGGAATAAAAACATTAATACAGCACTTTCACACTTCCTAAAAGTAACCTGGCCTAATTACACCCACATATACACTGATGGATCTAAAACCATGGAAGGAGTTGGATACGGCTATTATTGTCCTTCCACCAATGACTACGGACAAACAGCATTACCTGCAGAGACGTCAATATTCACAGCAGAAACCCTAGCAATCTGCGCAGCAATCAAGTATGGGTTAGACAAACAATTTGCTAGAATCCTAATACTCACTGACGCCAAGAGTGTGCTCCAAAAATTACAAAACCCAGTACGCAATACGAAGATGCACCAGTACCTATATGAAATTATCAAACTCGTCTCAGAAGCATATTCAACAAGTATACAAGTCCATTTCCTTTGGATCAAAGGTCACACAGGAATACTGTACAACGAAGCCGTCGATCAGCTGGCGAAACAGAGTATTAATGAGGGGAACTTCTTAGGCATTCAGTTACCTTGGACCGATTTTATACAACTCGTTACCAGGAAGGCATACAGTAAGTGGAATGAAGACTGGGCCCAGACACAGCTACTAAAAGGGAAACATTATGCAGCAGTTCAACCAACAATACCAAGGACACCGTGGTTTAAAAAATTCAATATAGCAAGAAGACACATAACAACAATAATTAGAATGAGATTAGGACACGGGTGCTATCCACAACATTTATGCCGCCTCCGAATAATTAACTCCCCGACATGCACTTTTGATCAAGAGACCTCAGATCTTAATCACATCATACTTTCATGTTCGCAATACCAAGCTCAACGTAAGCGACTATACAAACAATTACAACAGCTATCGGTTAGTTTACCAGCAAACTTAATTACCATTCTACAATCAAAAAATATACAGGTCTACAATGCAATCATCCGCTTCTTGCAAGACACAAACATAAAGATCTAAAGCCCATAAAATGTAATGCATAAGAAATTTGTTACCTCAATCATGTCCTGTAAAGTTACGTTTGTAATGTTGCTATTATAATGTTATCGCACTATTGTTACAATGTTTTTATTGCAATGTTATTATAAAGGTCTTATTACCATGTTGCCATTGTAAAATTGTTATTGTAACATAGTTAATGTAAACTGTTGTAGTTGCAAGATGGCTAAATGGTCGCAGACCAAAGGCCAATAAATAAAATAAAATAAAAAAAAAAAAAAATAAACCAGCCGTCTTGATTGCGGGTTTAAAGCAGTTTCCCGCATTAATCTATGTGAATACTGCGACATTTCCAGCACAAAGTAAAAAAAATTAAAAATTATCATACCGAACACAAGGAGTTTCTGACAATATAGCATCCCATCAATCATTTTTTTTCTTTAATTAATTGTGAATGATCATAAATAATTGTGTCAATGTATGTAAATTAATTTGTTGCATGCTAGGACTCCACATGCCGTGGGGGTGGAATAAGATAGTATCGATTAGTAGTGTTAAGATCTTTGGTGGTAGAGATTGTAAACAGCTGAGAGAACAGAGAGTTGAGCTCCTATTGTCGTAAATGCACAGGCGCGTGTCTGAAGCTCCGTAGTAGGGAGACATTAATATGCTTGTAATTTGTGTTATAAAACAAATCGAGGAATGATAATAATAGTAGTAATTAATTAAATTGCCATGGAGCGCACGCTCCGGTGGCAATTTCCCTACACGTCCATCTTCCCCTTTCCTGCACCCACCTACATTTGCCCTCTACAAATTTTAACTTTAAATTCTTTCAACGTTTTTGGTAAATTATTCATCATTTCCCTTGGTAACTTATTCCAATCCATGACACCCTTACCTAACAAAGAGAATCTTCCTTCACCCTTGTGCCTGAAATCCATTGCCAGCTTGTGGTCATGGTCATCTTTTCCATTCCATGCACTACTTTTTATTCTTACACTAATATCTTTCCATGCGTCATCCCCAATATATGCGTTGTGCACTCCCATGACCCTCTACACCATCCTCCTGTCCTGCAGTGTAATGTTAAGTATATGTGAATATTGGTTTTGCCAATAGATGCAGTTGCTGAATGAAGTGTTTTCGAAACAGTGATTATTATTTCTTCCTATAATTCTCAGTGCCAGATCTAATAAGCACTGGTGGGGAAAGGGTGAGAAAATCGATGCACTTGCTGTAAATTCTTGTAGAGTAGAAATGTTAATGCACAGTATTGTTCTTCGTGAGCTGTCCTGGTTGTTGAGTCAGCTAATTAACCACTCCAACTAGAAAAGCTCAGACGATACAAGTTTTGCAGACAAATAACAACACAAGACTTTTCTCCAGTATTTATTCGGCAGGAATTCAGTCTGTTCCCTCCTTCTCCTTCTCATGATTGATTCACTACTTTGGCCACGTAGTCCTTGGTGGCTGAATAGGAAAAATAAAATGGAAATTAAAACATCTTTATAAAATTACAGCTACATTCAGGGGCCACCCATCTCAGTGGATAGAGCGAGTTTCGATTCCCGATGAAGCCGAGGTTTGTTCTTGAAACTGAATGATCGGTACTCTGGCCCCCGGCCTATGCTGCTCAGCGAATAGTGGGGAAGTAATCCCTAAGAGTGACGTTTACCTTTTTACAGCAACACATAACACCAATAGGCTCTGGTGTATTATTTCACAATAGTTTCAAACTGTAAAGTGGCTTACATCTTTTTATCATATAGCGTACTGACGTTGTGTGTAGCTTAATCGTGTTGGTAACTCTGTAATGTTTTGTGTTCCTTTCTCTGTTGTCCAGTTGACAGTTCGGTCTGTGGAGCAATACAAAGCAATGCGCACTGTCGACATCTCCACATATACACCATGGAACAAAATTTTGCAATTTCAAATTAGCTTTGTCTCTTGTCCTCTTTGTGAATACGCCAAGCGCAGGAACCTTGACATGAATTGTTTGAATTAAAACAATAAAATGATTCAATTAGAATGAATGAGATTTGTCAGGGTTTTAGGTTGTCAACCCTCTATAGTAACATTTGAAACAAAAAGCATTTATCTGCACTTACCAGGTAGTATACAGTTAAGGTCGTGCATTTGAGAAACATCTGTTCCTAAATTTCATCGAATGGCCGAGTCTTTAGAAGCTGTTTTCGCCTTTTTAGCATTATTTGGTTCTGTATCTTTCCTTCCCTTGTATGTGGACTGTCTTGCATACATAATAATTAAATTAATAGCTTTTATTTCCGTGAAATATTATGCAAAATATTCGGTTGCAAATTATAAACTTGTTAAATTTTTCAACTTAGATCTGTTTTTAAGCCATATTATTTAGTGTGATTTGACTTAGATCTTTTACAGAAAAAGGCTATTAATATTCAACTAGATGTAGAACAAGTTGGACAGGGAACAATACTACAAATAGTATAAGAGCTTTTACTTGATATATATCAATGGAATTATAAGGAAACGACAATAATTCCAATATCTGTAGAATTTGGAATTTCAGTTATCGATCTCCAATATTTGTTTTAGTTTAGTTTGATTAAGGTAAATAGCAATTTATTACAAATAACTTTCTTTTTTACAATGTGTTCATTTTTAAAAGATTATCACTATTTTTTGTTTTAGACTTTAACATGGCTTAATATTATTTGTTGTCAGATGCAGATACAAAAATCTACTAAAAGGAGATATTAATAATTTATCCTCTGTTGGAGGAAGCATGAGTGCTGGGGTGAGCATCGGAGTCGTGTATGGTCAGGCAATGTAGAAATGGACACTGCGCAAAGTAATGCACGTCACCACCCGTTTTACCTCGCCGAGCAACAAACCGCGACAAAGAATGCTGAAGATCACGAAGTCACCTATCGAACAGTCAGCAAATTATTCATCCCGCCAATTTCAAGTCCAAGCCAATATAATGCCAGCTTATAAACATAAAAGATCCCTATGTTTCTTTGCAAACACATAAATAGAACTAAATAGCAATAATGAGGCCAGACTCAAAGAAAAGTGACATTACACAGTAACGTTAGCCAGAATTGTCGCATGATAATAATCTTCCCCGACTATGACAGATATAAATAGTAAATGCTTATAATTCATATAAACTTTTTCGAATTGTTATTTTGTATATACTGTCTGCCTCGACTGCTGTATGAGTTTTTTATCTGTTAAAAGTTAAATATCTTCTAATGAAAGGGGCAGCGGAGTGATAAAATTTTCAGAAGCACAGTGTAACCTCGTGGATATTACTCTTGTTGAACAGGTAAGTTAACTGTACGCCTTACACTACTGTTAAGAAGCCGACGACTTAATCTATTTCTTAAGAGATTGTAATATTTTCTTGTGAAGGAGTTCATTGAAATTAACACCTTGTTTATTTTGTTTTTTCTCTTTTATATTTAATATGATGTATGAATTGTGTATATATATATATATATATATATATATATATATATATATATATATATTCGAAAATAAATAAAATAAATTAAGGGAACTTTATCTCTCGTCCTCGTAAATTTTTAGGTCCTTACAACTTTATCGAGAAGTTTAATATGTTAGTGTGATGGTACAGCATACAATTATAGATGCTTTGCATTAAAAAATTTACTTCCTCCATTAAAAGTGAAACTTAAAAAAATAGGGGTACAGAAATGTCATACGGCTGTGATTAGACCGACAGACAACCTTCCACATCTCTGCGAAGAGAGTGATTCTGTTTCAGAATACCTGCGTCCTGCTGACTCGAGTCTGCAATAGGCCACCAGTACGCGTTGCTTTTGATTTGCTGGTTAGAAGAATTTTTGAAGGGTAGAAAACAGAAAGATAGGGTAGGAAATGCAGTATCAAAAGAAGTGGAAGTAAAAATGGGTGTGCCACAAGGTAGCGTATTGGGACCATTGCTATTCTTTATTTTAATTAATAATTGTGTTGATTGTTTACTAACAGAAATTAGATTGTTTGCAGATGACATAATGCTATATAAAAGGATAAAAATGATAGTGGACCGTAGACAGCTGCAGGGTGTTCTGGACAGGATATATAGTTCGGTTGGTAAACATGAGATAAAGATAAATGCGAAGAAAAGTCAGATTATTACATACACAGATAAAAAACTAAAGGTTGAGTATGATTATAAGGTGGGGAAAGAATTGCTTCTTGAAAATTTGATATGTTAATATCTTGGCGTTACATTTGATAACAAGCTTAACTGGGCAGGACACATTGGACAGGTAGGAGGAAAAGGTTTCAAAATTCCTCACTTGTTGGAGAGAGTGATAAAGGGGAGGTACGTTAGAAGAAAATGAACTGGGTTTACAAGTATTGGTCAGATCATTGCTTGAATATAGCGGTTTAGCATTTTGGGTATGAAATACAGGAGAAGGGGGTTCAAAGAAGGGCTGCCAGTTTTGTTCCTGAAAATTACCGCAGAACGCAATCAGTAACAGATATGATAAAAGAACTGGAATGGGATTCATTGCAAGACAGGAGGAGAGTGAAGAGAGTCATGGGAGTGTACAAGGCGTATATTGGTGATCAAGCACAAAAAGATATTGATGTAAGAATGAAAAGTAATTAATGGAAGATAAAAGATGACCATGACCACAAGCTGGTACTTGATTTCATTCTCAAGGGTGTAGGTTGATTCTCTTTTTTGGGTAAGGATGTCTGGGATTTGAATAAGTTATCAAGAGAAATGTTGAATAATTTACCAAAGAATTTAAAGTTGAAATTTGTAGATGGCAAATGTAGGTGGGTGCAGAAAAGGGAAAGATGGGTGTTTAGGGAAATTGTCACCGGAGCGTGCGCTCCATTGCAATTTAATTAGATTTTAAGATCTCGTTCTCAGCTAAGAATGTGTTTAATGCCAGGATATCACGGTACTATGTAGAATAGAAACGATTATTAGTCCCGATATATAGTTGAAGAAGATGGCAAAATTTCCAATGCTTCACATTAAAAAACCAACTAACATTAGGAATGATTTTCTTACTAGCGATACTTATCTAAAAGATGTATTGCAATTTTTTGCGTTAGGATTGCTTACAATGCCTCCTACAGCACTTAAGCAAAATGCCGACATGCCAAGCACTTATTCAAAAAATTGACCTACTTCTCTTGAAATCAACTACGAATTTTGTTTCAAAATGAACCTTGAACGTTTGTGTATTATCCACAGGCTTCCTTCAAGTCCATGAACTAGCACATCATTTTCTTTATCCTTAGTTAAGTGAATATTTGAATTGGATGAGTGTACTCTTTATCAACAACTTAATAACCCCAAAATACATCTAAAAGCTGCTCAGTCCCACTTTGGGATGCAATACCTAATTTTCAAAGACCTAATGTCAGTTTAAAATTTTTTGAGCCTTGTCTGTGTTCTCACTATTTGGTTTGTTTTTCATCTCATTATATGAATTGTTTTACCCATACAAAAATGATGTCGTTTCTATAACGGCACGTTCTTCTAAAATATTACTTTCTGCATTATTTTTTTATAGTTTGGTGAATATGCTAATTGGGATACTAAATAGATAATTTGAGATTTTTTTATCAGATCTCTGGAATAAAATCAAATAGTGTTTTATATAAATATAGCTGGTACCCACGACTTCGTTCGTGATTGTAAAGAATTCATATTGACAGCTATAGACATCTAACCACCCTAGTACACGATGGGAGACGCGATACTATTACCACACACAAGTACCAGTCTTCTGCGCTATGTAGTTCCGGCAGCAAGGTAATATTTACGGATACACACATGTCTTTGGATGAAACACGAAAATATTCATGATCGACCAATTTCAAACACCATATCTCACACACTCCCACAGTTACCGAATTTCGGCCAACGTTGTGATCGATGGGAGACTCTGTGTTACTACCACACACAAACGCCAGTGATCAGCGATTGATAGTTTTCACTTAAAAGTGATACACCGTGACACATGCGTCTTTGGCAGAAATATGAAATTGCCGCAGGTCGACCAATTTCATCCCCCATATCTTCCACACCCCCATAGCTACAGACATCTAACAACCATAGTGCACGACAACAGACACGATTCTACTACCACACATAAACACCAATGCTCTATGCTATGTAGTCGTGGTAGTAAAGTGAAATCTGCGGAGACACATGCCTTTCGTCGAAATACGAAAATATCCTTGGTCGGCCAATTACAACCACCATATCTACCACAGTACCACAGTTTCTGAAATTCGGCCGCTGTTGTGATCGAAAGGTGACTCTGTGCTACTACTACACACAAACGCCAGTTATCTGTGATCTATAGTTTTCGCTGAAAAGTGATACACCATGACACTTTTGTCTTTGGCAGAAGTATGAAACTGCCACAGGTCGACCACTTTCAACCCCCATTTCTCCCACACCCCCATAGCTACCGACATCTAACAACCATAGTGCACTACATGAGATATGATTCTACTACCAAACACAAACACCAATTCACTATGCTTTGTAGTTGTGGCAGAAAAGTGACATATGCGGAGACAGTCGAAATACGAAAATATCCTTGGTCGGCCACTTACAACCATCATATCTACCACAGTACCACAGTTTCTGAAATTCGGCCGCTGTTGTGATCGAAAGGTAACTCTGTGCTACTACTACACACAAACGCCAGTTATCTGTGATCTATAGTTTTCGCTGAAAAGTGATATACCATGACACTTTTGTCTTTGGCAGAAGTATGAAATTGCCACAGGTCGACCACTTTCAACCCCCATATCTCCCACACCCCATAGCTACCGACATGTAACAACCATAGTGCACGACAGGAAAGACGATTCTACTACCACACACAAACACCAAAGGTCTATGTTATGTAGTTGTGGCAGGAAAGAGAAGTATACGGAGATACGAATTTTTGGTCGAAATATGAAAACGCCCTGCACTGACCAACTTTAATCATTATATCTCCCACATCCCCATTCGGCCAACGTTGTGCACGACAGGAAACTCCACGCTACTTCCACCCACAAACATCAGTGATCTGTGCTAGATAGTGGTGGCTGAAAAGTGAAATATAGGAAAAAACACGTCTATTTTTATATATATATAAGATGTGATGTAGCTACCATGCGTAGTGGACACCTCGTTCTTTAGATCGCTGCCTCTTCTCGGTAAAACATATAGATACATATAATAAAAGTTGGGGGAACTCTTGCTGATTGTTGTTTCATGGCACATAAAATAAGTCCTTCATCTAAGTGTTGGTATTGTGCTATACGTTTTGAGTTAGATTTATGATCGTAGTTTAAATATCTGCGTCTCGATTTTCACAATCAAAGACATTTCAAAAGTTCGTGTAAATTTTCCTTCTGATCAACAAATACATACAATACATACGTACAACTGCACACAATGGTCCATGCCGGAAAACTCATTACAAGTGATGAATGGTATATTAATGTGAAATGTGTAAATTGGCACTACTTTTAACCTGAGAATACAATGCTAAATGCTGGAGGCTTTAAGCAGATATATAGGTAACAGCCTACGCAATAGCATGCTCAGAATATTTTAAGATGTTTGTAATAATATAAGACTTGCGGTCTTACATTAAACATTTATGACTACTTTTTTATAATTTTGGTAGTTATTGTGTTGTTAAGACAGATTACCGGATTCCACCTAAAATGTGATGGTCTGTGAGAGTCGAAATTGTCGCTTAAAGGTACCCACGACATAGATGGTGGGTTCTGTTCTGTGAGATAATCCTACTCTTGACAGCACCAGTCACTAAGGAACGCAGCTAGGCTCCAAGAAGCGATGTGGTTGGAAAGTTACCAGTCCCCGAAGAAATTGCTGGCTATCTGGACCAACAAGGAAGAGTATTTCATGTGTTGGATGAAAATGGTATAGGAGGGGAGAGAGGAAAATCGATTTGTATAATGCAGAGGTCTATTCGGGAAGGAACGGCACGAATTAAACTATTCAAATAAGTTGACTGGAGGATTTTATAATTCCAGCCATAAGTGCAAATGGATGTTCATATAATGGTCAATAAATTAAGTAGGACATTATATAGCCTATCACATCATTACAGCCCAAACTCTATACTAATTCTAGACATTTTCGAAAGACAGGCTTGCGAGTAACAAATTGGCAGCGGCCAGCGCTTCTCTGCACTTTCTCTATTAATCAATATCTTACGTTACGGGCGATACAAAGGGTAAAAGGATTTTAGAAGAGAAGAACAAGGAGATTACGACATCTCTTCTTTGTAACAATTCTTTAAGATATTACCTGACAACGGTTATATAAGGTTGTCTTTCCCTATAACCAATGTTATACAGTAATCCTTCCATGTCCGGATAGCTTCAGACATTAACAGCCTTCGGATTTGTCTTTCAAATCCCCACAAAAGTTCGGATTTATTATTTCGTCTACAAAAAGAGCTAAAAATTTTACCCTTACTATAAAAAAATTAGTGTTACAATAAAATTCCTGGAGAATGGAATTAACAAGCTTATTGGTAACCTTCTAGAAACACTTGTATCCGTCTTAGGAAATGTTATCCTGACTATTCGAGAAGATTTAATGATACTGTTCGAAAATGTACCGTGGCTTTGGAGTTCATCTTCAGCCAAAACATCGCTGGCTGGGCTTTGAACGTGGGGGAGAGGGGAAAGACGTCTTAATGGAGTGCGCCCTCGTCTTATGCTCCGTGCTAATACGACAGAATATGCTTTCAGTGATGTTGTATAATCGAGTGGAGAGGACCAAGTTTCTTAGCCTCTCAGCAAAGCTGAACTTAATATGAAGCTGTTAAGGCCAAAGATCTCATGGTTCGTGAGAGGATACTTCTTTCAGCTTTATTTGACTCCGACGATTAAATTGATACTATAATTCGCCCAACGAGAAGCATAAATCAATCTCGTGAGCAGTAAGTTTTACTTTTGTTCTGCTACGTGAAAAATAAATATAAACTTAAAAAAAAAAACACGAATTCCTCATTGAAATTAAGAGTTCGCTGTAATCTCACTGGATGTTGCTTTATATTGTTGCACTCAGATACTTTACGATATCAACCTTACTAAAAACTCAACTGATTTCTTTGTAGTAATTGAAGAGCGTCATATACTCATTGAATAAGGGCTTTACTTTACAGTTTTTTGCAATTTAAGTTTTGATTTAGCGCACCATACTGAAATTACTACTAGGCTCCAGTGAATCTCTTAGGCAATCAGAGGAACCCTTTTTTTGATATATGAGCTACACGTATCGAGTAAATGATATTCTTCGTTGTACCCCGTAACGTGCCAGATACTTTTTTACACGCTTTATATTAGCTTGACTTGTATGTATGTATGTATGTATGCATGTATGTATGAATGTAACGGAATTTTACAACTCCATTTTGACCCACTTCTAGATGTCCGAGCTGGTTGAAATTTGGCACACATATTAAGAACCGGTGACAATACAATAATTTCATAGCTATATCCTGCTATTCTCATTACTTTGACAGTAACAACAGAAAAATTGTTGAATGTCGTGAAATTTTTCAATTTAATTTTAACCTAATTCCAGATGTCCGAATTGTTTGAAATTTTGCTGATATATTGATAACTGATTACAATACAATAATTTCATAGCTATATCTTGATATCATTACTTTGACAGTAAAAACGGAAAAAATTTGCACACGTTTTAAAAACCGTTAACAATACAGCAGTCTCTTAGCAACGTCCTGCTATTCTCGTTACTTTGACCATCTCCAGTTTCCCGGGTGTGATTTACGAGCCTTGGTTGCTGACGACGATCGTCTTCCACTGTCTCTTATCCAGAAAGGTTTCTCTGTCTGCAGTCACTTAACGTGATATTGAATAGTGAGTATTCGAAACATTACTTCGTACTATTATAGAAGAGTAGTCTTCCACATTTACCCTGCTATTGGACCTCTGGCTGAGCTGCCATTTAATTGTATTTAACTCGTGGAAATAATAATTAAAAATGAAACTACAACACAAAGATAAAGAGAGATTGGCGAAGAAAAGCCAACAGTAGGAAACATACTTTTGAAACTATCTGAACTAAAAAGTTAAAAATAAAATTGTAGTTTAAAAAACTAAAAACACGCTTTCGTAGTAATGTGAACTAAAAGGTTAAAAATAATCTTTAAATATAAAGATTTTGTTTAACAGTGATGGGACGTCCCACAATACAGGATAAATTAATTTTTTTGAATAAGCTTAAAGAATAAAGTCACTGATTACAAAATTAACATTAATGTAAAAAAAAGCGTGGGGTGCTCTCTACACAACTTTTGACAATGAATCTACCTTTACAAACAGCGAACGACAAAAAAATATAAGACAACTTATATAGCACCCCATGCTTTTTTACATTAATGTTAATTTTGTAATCAGTGACTTTATTCTTTAAGCTTATTCAAAAAAATTAATTTATCCTGTATTGTGGGACGTCCCATCACTGTTAAACAAAATCTTTATATTTAAAGATTATTTTTAACCTTTTAGTTCACATTACTACGAAAGCGTGTTTTTAGTTTTTTAAACTACAATTTTTTTTATCATCTGAACACTGTAATAAACAAAGCAAAACTTAAAATTCATGTTAGCATCAGAAAGAATCTAAATACGGAGAAAAAACTGAGTATATTCTACTTAACGGTGTTACCGCAATCGTAATAAAAGACTAATTTGGACAGTGGAAGGAAGGGGAAGCGTGTAATCTGCGTTTCACAATAAGGAGAAGGATATTTGTTCCTTCAGTTAGGACTCAGTGAAGCAGCTTCTAGCGCGGATCTTCTTCATTGGCCTCCATAACCAGGACTAATGCAATCGGGCGTAATGAAGCGGAACGGGAGAGGTCCCGATCAATGTTCATCTCAGATCTCGACTGTCTGGTGCCCTCTCATCTTACAACTTCAATATTAAACTGTATTTCCTGGATCAGCTAACACACGTGGAACGCAAAAGGCATATTATGTTCCATTAAGTCCGACTGGAATATTATAAAAATCTTTTTCGATAGCTTACACACTCTAAGTATTAAATTGCTACCTATGTATCACAAGAGTAAAAATTGCGGGTCGGAAAAAGAATTTAAATTCTTGTCAAAAAAAAAAAAAAAATAATAATAATAATCTGTTAGTTCACCCAAGAATATCACCAAGTTCTACTGTAACGGAAAAGACTATCGTGTTGTTACGAAAAAATTAGTTTTGTATCCGGCGAGTGAAATAAAAATATTGATGAAGTTATCTCTTACTGTTTTTTAAAAATGAAAGTAAATTGTATGCAGTAGTTTCAAATTTGCATGCTGAAATATGAACATAGGAGATTAAGAAAGTTATACTGAATCTGACATCGTATTGCTTATGATTAATATCCCAAGATTAATAACGTAAGTTCAGTCCGACATCTCCACGAAAGATGTGCCAATAATTCTTCAGGGCACTGCTATAGATTTCCACCAATATCAGACTGAGAGAATAAGGAAGAAAGTTATTAACTTGGAACTGAAATGGCATACTTTTTTGCGTTGTTTATTCACGTGTCACAATAACTATGCTAAAGTGAGTTTTTCAAAATGCATGCACTGTTTAAAAAAATATCCAGCAAATTTTGTGTACTAATTTGTCTCTACGGGTGAGATGTGGGTTCTAAACTGCACAGCAGAAACGAATCAGCAATCGAAACAGTACGCGTAAACCAAGAAAGGTGAAACCCATTTCATCTGCCAGATAAGTCATGCCCGATGTTTTATGGGATGGAAAAGATGTTATCTCTACTGATTACCGTGAAGAGGGTTACAAGGGAACCCGGTGGTTTAAAATAGTTACCGCAACCTGTCTTCGGTATCCTTCTCTTCAACTTCTATACAATAGTAAATATATTTTACATTATCCTAGCATAGCGTATTTTACTTTCCCACCTGAGCACGTTATATCTCATATCTAGTGGATTTATGACGTTGAATGTAAACTCGCCCTTACATGTGGTATATTTTATTCTATTTTACCTGAAATACTTATTATTTGGTTGCTAGTTAAAATCAACCTCTAACATTGACTGTAAGTGGCTACTCCATCAATCACTTCCAAACACATTTTCACTGACAATACTGATAGACGACTTCATTAAATCTTCAAACATTGTTTCTACAATATACATTTCTCAGTCTTGTTGCTGACAATGGATCACATGTCTACGAAAATTTATGGCTCATCTTCAAAGTCTGTTTAATTTTTTCGTTGCTTCTAGTCGCTTAAAATCTGCCTCAGAAGTTCTGTGTCGGTAAAATTCATTATTAATTATGTTTGGTACATTATTTCTTTATATCAAAAAATATCACAATTGTATTAATCATTTTCTGTCCTATATTACCTACTTTCCTTTCCTTAAAAAAATGGCTAATATTAAGCAATAAGTCTTAACCAGTTTGATGAAAATATTCCTGTGAAGACCTGGATTATAAAAGGGAAAAAATGTGTTTCTTGAGGACAATGCACTGCACATAAAGGTACTTTGACAGTCGAAAACTGAGTAAGAATTAGAGGTGGGCAAAGTGACTCACTAAAAAAACGGTGTTCATTTGATCACTCTACGAAAAGAACTAATTCTTTTGAACGGTTCACTAGCTCACTTGCTCAGTTATATTTGATATTTGTTTTTTAGGTCGCACCCCTCAGAATCCGGTTACACCCCCACTTTTTGATGAAATTACCCTCCTTAAATCGACTTTCATGCAATAAGTAGACCTTTTTTTTTAGCTCAGCAGTCCACAATGCCCACGTGAACAAGCTCTTCTTGATCTTTGAAATCCTGCATCTCTTCCTGTCTTGCGCTAACCTCTTCATCTCTATTCACCAGATTTGTCCTTTAGTTCTAAAATAATTCTTCTACTTACGATGCCATGCCTGATTTCGGGCGTAGGTGATTACCACAGAGGTTGAACCCCCCTGCCTCACTAGGAACGCTCTTGGGAAGATGAACATGGTTGGTTCCCTGTTACCTTCCTCGTTGTGTGTTAGTATGTGTTATTGTAGGTGTGAAAGACTGTGATAGTGTGTTCAGTGTAGAGTGTTCATTTGTTGAATGAACTGACAGATGAATAAGAGAGAGGGTGAAACAAGGTACCGGCCAATTCAGGCCTACTCTTCCAAATGACACTTTTGGGCTGCCCGGCCCAACGTCCGCAATCTATGGGCGAATTACCATCAATATTGCCCCGGATGACCAAACTCCATACCCACTGCGGAGGGGCTTGGGATCTAATACAGGACGTTGGTGTACAGTCTGGTGCACCACCTCTATTTCTCCTACTCTACCAGCCAAATCGTGATGCCGAAAATTCCTTTCACCGCCAGTACTCAAACCAGCCAGCCTCGTGTGAGCGCCGCAAAGTATCACAAAATGCCGCAACCAACCGAGCAGGCTCTAAAAAACGTAAAGTTTGAAAAAAAAACGATTTTAGTCAAATGAAAAGATGGTAGCAGACATAGTAGAGGTAATTTTGAAACCTTCAGAATCGATCTTTACCAATTAGTTATATACACTGTGAAAACTTTGGACCATAGGTGACTATGTAAAAAAAAAGTCGAGAACTTGTCACCTTACCTTCGTACAACAGACTGTCACAAAACGTTCAAATTTAATAGTTTGTTACTACTCCCTTCCAACTGCAACTAAGCTGCGCCTAATTTAATCTAATGCATTTCATTACTGACAAATATGCAAATCAATACAACTGTGTGTACATCTGAGATTAATTTGAGAGAATTATTCTATCTAAATATATCGAACTAAATATACTGCGTGTCCTGGTCCCCGCGAACCTGCCATCCTGACTGCGGGTTTCCAGAATCATCATGGCGTATACTGGCCGGCTCCAGATCACAGCCTCATACACCGCACATTTCACAAAAATTTCACGCACAGAAAATAATTACACTTTTTGCAGATAGATACCAACACAAAAGTCCACTAATATTCACTGATGTGCAAAACGTAAGAAGAAAAGTAACATTCGCTTGCTGTGTCACTACCAAGTAACATAGCTGAACGAAAATTGAAACAGACAATAAAGAACTACGACACTATGGTAAAGAAGACAACTCAAAGAGAAATAAAGAAATAACAGTTTTATGCCGCGACAAGAAGCTATACTGAACTCCCTGCAACTCAAGATGTTTCCTCGTACGTTACAAAAAGGAGGGATATGGTTCTCAATCTCAAAAGGTTGTGAAACCACCACAGACAGCAATGCAAGCACTACAATGTGCTTCCATGCTGGCTACAAGTTTGGTGAGGAGTTCTTACGGTAAGGCGTTCAATTCCTCCATTGCTAAATGGTCGTTGATGCATGTGGTCGTTCTGCAATAAATCTCCTCAATGCATCCCACACGTGCTCGATGGGATTTAAGTCGGGGGAACGAGTAGGCCAATCCATTCATCAAATATCCTCTCGTTCCAAGAGACCCTCCACCTGCACTGTTCGATACGATCGCGCAATCCATAAAAATGAAGTGAGGGCCGAATGGAATACACCACTGAATAGACGCACGTGGGGACGAGGCACACTGTCACCATAACGTTAACCGGTGAGTGTAGCGTGTTCAAATTGGACCATATGTTCCTGGGCACATTAAGTGTTCTCACTTCACGCTTGATGGGTGTAAGCACAGAATCAGTACTCAGACTGAATCTGCTCTTATCTCAGGAGAGCATACTACACCACTTCCTCGTCGGTCCAGTTCTGATGCTTTCTGCAACATCTCATAACGGTACCGCCGATATTCGGGCGTTAATGAAACACTATGTATTGGTCATTGGCCAAACAGACCAAACGCATGCATCCGCCTGCCACCGTGGATAGTGAGATTGTATGCCTTGCAGTTCTGTTAAATGTACAATTGCTCCAGCTGCTTGACCTGGGTCGCTTCTTGGATGTTGCATAATGTTCCGGTTATCTGCTGCTGTAATTGACCCTGGTCGTCTACCTTCTATTCTTCGGAAAGCATTGCTTGTGATTCGGAATAATCCCCATGCACGTGAAACAAAGCCAAAATCCTGGACTGCATTCGTCACAGCTTGTCCTTCTTTCAGTTCTCGGATGATTTTCCCAGATTGAAGTCATGTAAATGTTGTCTCCTGGTGATGGTGTAATGAATAACTCCACCACAGCTCACTGAAAGATATACAGCGTCTTGTCCTGCTCCTTCAGCTACCTCATGTTGGGATCCAGACAGAATTAGGCGCAATAGTTGATCTGACCTCAAACTACGTGACGTCCAGCTTTCTGTGCACCTGAGGAAGACCTTTAGCAACATGCTTCCACACTTTCATTCATACCTACCGAGTAATTAATATATTACGTTAATTTATCTATCTTTTTCTTAAGCTTTGCGCACCAGTGTAAAAAGACTCCGGATCCGACAAATCGGGTTCTATCATGTATAGGGCACGGGTCCTCCCACTATCATAATCACACTTCAGGCGTCTGGGAAAAGGTGCCGCTGTCTCGTGGGCCACCAGGGCCGAAACGGGAAAATAAAATAATTTCTATCACTGAAGAATTAAAAATTAATCAAAATTTTTTAACGAAGTTTCGTTTAAACATTGATTTTACAACGATGTACCTTTCTACACATCTACCTCAGCTTATTCTTATGAACCACGGTGGAGTTTATGCTCCGGTGGCAATTCCTGTACCTATCTCCGCTTGCGTTTGCGCATTATCACTTTACTTTTTACTTTTATTTCATTCCACCTCTCAGAAACTTATTTCAGTCCCTTCATTTCCTACTTACGATTGAAAACTTCCCTGCTCCCTTATGCCAGAAATCAAATGGTTTTATGATTCTTTCATCCCCCACACAGTGATCCTAATCCTTCAACCAGATCGTCCTTTTTTATCCAGTCGTTCTCTGTATGTCGGAGTTCCAGAGACCCCAACATCGTATCACTTGGTGAATGGTAAATAATGAGAGTAAACTTGCCCTTGATCTCAGCATCTCATACTCCTATATTTTATAGTCTTAATTTGGATCCCATTAATATATAACTAATCTCTAGCCTTCTTATCTGTCCATAACTCACTTCCCTCCCTTCTTTGCGGAACATTTCCTCATTATGCTTTCCAACAAACACTAGACCCTCAAACCTTTCCATACCACTCCTCGAATGTGTCTTGGTCATATGAGCATATTATCAAGTGTTATCCCAAGATATTTATATTCAATCAATAAATCACTATCCATCATATAATCACACAAAACAATTACATTCATGTAAGCTCAAAACCCACTGTTTTGCAACGGAATGCTCGTATGTCCTCCACATGGACCTACAGGGAAAATTCAACGATTCCCGTCCTTTGCTAAGGTCCTCGTTTCCTCCAGTTATGACGTATGGTCTTCTGCTGATGCCTTCAGCTTTGCTGTAGTTCGTGGTTCACCACGAAAAGTTTCTAAATGAGAACATATGATCGATTTTTGCTTTCCCTTTTTATAAATGTACGAACTAATCAGTAAATGACGGCGAAATAATAACTGACGAGTTCATTTATTGAGTGTTAAACGCATACGTGCTATGTCTCCGAGAAAACGGTTATTAATTAGCCACAACAGTCCTCTTTAGTCATGAATCTCTCTCCCTCCAATCATCTTTTTTTACTGGCTAAAATTGTGCCACAAATTTAACTCTGCAATGATTGTCCGTGACATCTTCCAATGGTAAATTCCACTCCTAAAAACTTTATAAATTTTCACTTTGTTAACGCATCAGCTCACGTTACTCAATACACGATAATCCACCAAATGTCTCTCCATGGCTCATGTCAGTAGCAGACTCGTATAAACAAATGTTATCATCTCCCTACTGGATGACTGAATTCCATGTGAAGGTGGGAGTGCATCTTTACCACATTTATATTTATTCCAAGTTAGTTTACCTCAGTAAATACCTTTTCAATGTCCCTCTGCGCCTCCTCACGGCCCCCTCCCTATGTAATTCTGTTATACAACATTATAACCTCTCGCAGCTATACCTAACTTCTGGTTATATATTCCTCAGAATAATATAAAGCAGTAGCCCAATACACAACCCTGTGCCATTACTTTCCTCACTCCAGCTTACTCTGATAGCGCAATTCCTATCTCTTAAGAAATCCTCCACACAGCAAGCATCAAGACTGACACCAATGTTAATGTTATTTAATAATGTGTGGTGGAATGCTTTTTTTTTTTTTTTTTTTTTTTTTTTTGGTTTATTACTTTCCTATTTATTGGTTACAAAATTCAGAGATGTATGGTACTAGGTATCAATGCCAGGTACAAGATACAATACACAAAATCAAAGTGTGGTGCAAATACAAAGATTTAAGATACAGACTTCTTGGATGTGAAATACGAAGATACATGCTTCTGTTAAATTCATCATTCACACTGTTCATTTCTTGTGGGCTAGCAGCGTGGTCATTCCGTGAGTTTTGTTTTCTTCGGCAGCTGTCTTCTCCTGCCCTCTTCCGGGTTGGCACCCCTGTGTGTGTTGTTACGGAATGCTTGGGTGTCCGCCCATTACGAGGGATTGCAGTGCGTTGCCGTATGAGCTGGCGTAACGGGGAGAAGTGGTCGCCTTAGCGAATTCTCTCTCCATGTAGGAGATGTAATTGGTGTATTCTTTGTCGTGGTGTTGACAAACATATAGCACTGTATGGCCTAGCAGCCATGTTGCGGCATTTTGTTTCTGTGCTGGTTTTCGGATCTTATCGGGTCTGAGGATTTCCTGTATTGAAATTGTGGTTCCGTCCAGCTGGGCTAACTTGTATTTCAGCCATACCCAAATGCGCTGTGTTTCGCCGCACGAGAAGCGGTGCAAAAGGGTGTCTGTGTTGCCGCATTTGTGGCACCTGTCAGTTGCCGAGAGATGAATCCGAAAAAGTTTTTCGTTTGTCGGTATTAGTTCGTTGGTTGTTTTATACCATGCGGACATTACCTCGGATGGAAGGTTCTTGTTAAAGATGGTTCGCCAAACTTGGGGCCAGTTAGTGCTCGGATACTTTAATTCAATGTTGTTTCTTTCGGCCATTGTTGAAAGTCTAATATAGATGTCCCTTGTTGTTTTGGGTGGCGGAGGGTCTAAGCTCGTTTCGAAATAACTTTTTTCTAGAAAATAGATTCTGAGCTGGTTTAAGTTCTTCCCTATGTTTCCTATGTAGACTGGGGCTTTCGTGCATTGTGGTTTGTAGTGCCTCATAACTGAAGTTGTGAAACTGGAGTCGTTGTCTTTCAGCTTGTCTATTGCGTGTATCAATGCTTTGGGGGCAACCTGGTCTCTCTTGCAATATTTATGCACGTAAATCACTACATGAGATTCAAACAAATGGTCTTCCCTACAAGCACCATTCCAGCACGTTCCTAGTTCTCTGAATTTACTGGGTCTCTAGGTGAAACTAAAGAAATATTTTTATTATATAGTAAAATTTCATCTTCACATTTATTTTATCTCGTCTATGATAAAATTATCCAGGCTACCCGCTTTATAGTTATTTAAGCTATTCGTTCTGTCTATAATATCTTTAAAGATACGATTTCTTAGTCCCCTCAATTTTACTTCCGTGTAAAAACTGCCGTACTGGTATTTCCTTTTTTGGCTTCAGGCCTTGTCGACATCGACGTATTTACAAGCGGGAAAGGAGTTAGGGCAAAAAAAAAAAAAAACTGGAAGGAATAAAACCATGGTCTTTTGGAAGAACCACCCCTTCATACGCCCGGAGTGATTTCAGAAAACCATGAAAAACTGAAATCAGGATGGCCGACGGGGATTCGAACCCACGTCCTCCCGAATGCGAAGCCTAAACTAACTCACTGCTCTCGATTATGTACTACACTCCCTCGCAAATTAATAATGCTCTTGCTGAATGATACTCCCTATTTCCGATCCTTACCAACTTCTTCCACACCAATTACCATATTTTCTGATGTCTTCCCTCCCAATCAGATTCCTAATGTAGCGATGAAAATGTTTCTTTAAGTTTCCTTTTTTATTTATGGCTACATTTGTTCTACATTCTCCTATAGTTTACTGATCTTATTAGGCTCTCTTCTTACCAACTTCTTTAGCCTTCTCATTACCGTAGTACATTAATAGCTACCGTGCTTATCAATTATTCAATTATGTTTTCGAATAAGCGTTTTTCTCTTACCTTATATTCCTCCGAAATATTTAATTTAATTGCAATGGAGCACACGCTCCAGTGGAAATTTCCATACACACCCATCTTTCCCAATATCCTGCACCTACCTACATTTGCCCTCTACAAATTTTATCTTTAAATTCCTTCAAAGTTTTCGGTAAATTATTCATCATTACTCTTTGTAACTCATTATAAGCCCTGACACCCTTACCTAAAAAATAGAATCTTCCCACACCTTGGTGCCTGAAATCGAGTGCCAGCTTGTGGTTATGGTAATCTTTTCCCTTCCATACACTATTTTTCATACCTCCTCCAATATCTTTCAATGCCTCATCGCCAGTATAAGCCCTGTGCACTCCCATGACCCTCCTCATCCTCCTCCTGTCTTGAAATGAATCTCATTCCAGCTCCTTTATCTTATCTGTCACTGACTGCATTCTGCAGTCTTCAGCAAGCAATTTTTCCCCTTCATAATTAACCTTTTGTTTTTTATTTGTTTATCTAATAAGCTGACTCTTCTTTGCATTTATCTTCATCCCATGTTTACCAATCCAACTAGATATCCTGTCCAGATCACCTTGCAACTGTTTGCAGTCCTCAATCATTTTGATCCTTTTATATAGCATTTTTTCATCTGTAAACAATCTAATTTCAGATAGTAAACAATCAACACAATTATTTATTGGAATAACGACTAGCAATGGTCCTAATACGCTACCCTGTGGCACACCCATTTTCACTTCCACTTCTTTTGATACTACATTTCTTACCTTAACTTTCTATTTTCTACTTTTTTTAAATTCTCCTACCCAGCAAATCACTTTTTCATCCACTAACATTTTATGGCTCACTCTGTCAAACGCCTTTGAAAGAACTACTGCTACACTATCAATTTGGCCTCCCTTGTCGGTTTCATCTGAAATATCTTGCATATATCCCACCAACTGAGATTTGCATGAATATCCTTGCCCGAACCCATGTTGCCTACTTGAAAACCACTTACGTTCCTCACATATACTTCTGATGTGGTTGCATATCAATCTTTCCATTAATTTTCATACTACTGATCTCAAACCGATTGGCCCGTAATTTTCAACTTTATTTCTCATCCCTCCTTTATGTACTGGTACTACTTGTAATAGTCATCTTACTTTTCTTATTTTAATTTCGTCAAATATTGCAAGGTACCTCCAGAAATGAAAGATCTTTCATATACATTTAATTTATTTTATATAAATAACACCTGTTAATCAAATCATTAATGGTAGTTACTAACATTTTGAAACAATTACCAAAATGAACTAATAAAAATATGAAATAAAATAATTTGATATTCGACTAGCAAAATTTAATCTCTTGAACTAAATATGTCCTGGCTATTTGTAGAGCGTGAAATTGTTCTTAAACTCAGGGCGCTTATAGGTCATCCAAATGCTGATCAGCCCATTTGCCGATTACTTGAATTGGAGTGTACTTGCGCTGAGGATAACTGACCTCAGCAATAATTGTGGGGCGTCTCGTTGTTTCACTATGTGGAAAAGGTTTTGCTTCCAATAATCAGTTGTCGTAGCACAGTGATATCCATTATGTGGCAGGAGTCCCGTTGGTGTACTGGCAGTGACCAAACACTAATCACTCTCACGTGCGACGTTCACTTAAACCTTTTCAACACACCAGTCTATACAACCTTCTCTCCCGCACTGTCTTTTCGCGACCGTCCTCCCGTCCGCCAGCACCTGACCCACCCCACCCTGCATGCATTCCAGCAGGGGTGTCCGGACTGTTATTTACATATCACGCCATCTCTCACAATGACTCAGAGTGTTCAGTAGCCTGTTACCATAAGACTTCACACCAAGATAGCCAGGAACCAAAATAGCCAGGTCGTGCTAGTTCAGCCAGTCGTACCCAAAATTAAATACATGAACATGTACAAAAGATGGAAAACAAAACATAAACATGAAATAAAATACATGAACATGTACAAAAGATGGAAAACAAAACATAAACATGAAAAATGTAATTTGGACCATTACATACTATCGCACTTTTCCAGTCCTGTGGTAAGCAGCAAGTATCCAGACTCAATTTAAATAATATTCCTACTTACCCTATACATATATACTGCAAAAGAATATGCGTTGAATATTGTTTTATACTGTACCTGGTTAGATCTTTACTCAGTGGTAATTTTGCTCGGATTGAACGCTACATGCATTATCCTCAGAATCAGATTCAGAATTGTATTTACAACGGATATGATTCGGTTTAAAGGTTGCTTGCAAACACAGTAAAAACTTTTTCGGAATTAAATAAAATGTTTTAATTAAATGTTTAGGGCATGATACCTTTATGATACCTACCTTGCTTGAATTAGAAGTTGAATATTGTGAAAAGAAAATGATCTCCCTGAAATGCGAAAATAGATGCTACTTGATAAAGGAATAATGGTATTTTCCTCTACAATATACTTTATTTTATACATTTTTGAATTCGTTTTGAATTACGGGAACAATGGTTCTTTTTTTTTTTTAATTAATCGTACCTTCCTTAACGAGAGTGTGGGACGAAAACGTGCACAAAGAAACAGTTTCTATAATATCAAACATTATTTGCACTGATAAATCATTTGGCGCTCCCAGTGCTCCTCTGACGCTATCTATCCGCGGACTGTGTAAGCATGGAGTCACACAGGCCTAGCCATCTCTTAGCAAGAGTAACAACTGCATAGCGAGAAACAGTGCCCGTAGTTCAGAATCTGTCTACAACATATTAAATTTTTCATAAATGTAAAACAGTTTCTTCAGATATCTGTATCATTTCTTTAAACGGCTACATTCGATAGTGAAATCACTTTATTAACAATAAGAAATTAAAAAAGATATTTACCTGCCGAATGTTTGAAATTGTTTGAAATCAATTACTTCTTTCCGATGTAGGTAACGAGCAAGAGTCCAGAACACGGTGACGCAGAAGTCCTGTAACGTTAATAACAGATTCAAAACTCTTTGTTATCAGCTAAAGAATTTTCTCTCGAATATATATTGAGCGTGTTTACGATTTCCTTAAGGCATATAAATTTTGTTAGATAGATTAACAATCGTTAAGATTGTAAAGAATTTCCAAATTACCTTGAACTGAAGGTAACAGGAACAGGTATTGTTTTCAGTTTGTGATTGCAATTTCTGCTTAATCGTAACTATGGCTGTCAGTATCTAGTGCTGTTATTTGAGCCTGCATATCATCAGCAACCTGAATAAATACTTTTATTTCCCATGTCCCGAAAGCAGGGGCGGCGTTTCGTGTTCGGTCCGGGTGGGTAGTCAGGAAGTTAGTGTGTGTGGGGGGGGGGGGGGGGGGAGGGGGGGAGGGGAGGGGTATATGCCCTTGAAAACATTATTTGATTATCTTATCTAAAATAATAACAGTGATAATTATACAAACAAATCCATAAGAGAAATTCATTTGGATAAAAACTAAAAAATGATTTTAAAGACTAATAATATGATCTAGTCAATATAAATATAGTTTTATACAAAAATTATATTTTTAATTTACTATTCAGTATTAATTGCACGATGCAAAAACTGTACTGTGCTTCCCTTGTTTGTAAATGAATCGATTCAACCATTTTTCCAAATCTTGTTCGTCTGTCTGTACATATACATGTATAATTGCCATATTATTGAGTCTGTCTTGAAACATTGTCGATCCTGGGTAAATCTTGAGTTGGTGTAAGACGAAAACTTCGTTCATTCGAACAGGACGACTCATTAATCGTGACGAGTAGTCGAACGAAGTGCACAAGCTCTGGTATGAGTCTTCTAGTCTGTTTGTACTTTAATAAAAAATTCTACAACCCCTCTAATATTTTTTTACCTTCTCATCTTGCCTTTTCGAATGTTGAAAAAACATGTGTCTATCTCTCAGAAATCTTTCTTGGTAAAAATCATGGTTATAGAAATTTACAATTCTTTCAATATTTGCGGGTTGTCCCAAAGAGAATTATTTTAACGACAAGAGTACTTGATCATAATCTTCAATATAAAATTTACGAAAAAAATCTTGAGGTGTTTCGAATCGGAGATTTTCGTTTCTACCATGATCGATGCGATAGGAATTTTACGTTGCTGTCGGATTTGTGGCTCGTTAATTTCAAAGTTAGTACTCTTTTCCGTCAAATTGCTTCGAATTTTGAATCTCGACCACAGTACAAAACGTCGGTGATTGCTTATATCTTCTCACACGATCAAATAACATATAGGTTCAATTTCTGTAGATCTGCATTCAAAATTTCGAAGCGATTAAAAATTTCTATCGTCATCGTTAAAAAGAAAATAATACACTTAAACGATTCCATGTAAGAGTAAAATCCAGAATCCTTAGCAGCGACAGCGCTATCTGCTTCTATGCTGAAGAATGATCGTATAAAATTATAATCGCTGCTGATAATTTTCTCTTACTGATTTAAGAGATGTATAAATATGCTTACAAATATGAAACCATAATTTAAAAAATTGGAATTAACTTCTAATCTTCGGAAATAACTTGTTAGACAAGAGGCTGCAAAAAAAGGCAAATCATCATTAGTTTCTTTTTATATTACGTTTTGCAGTTATTTAAACTGTTCAAGTCGTTTCGGCGAGTCTCGCAAGAAGATTGCTAAATCCATTGTAGTTTGAATTTTCTTGCATCTCGCATCTCGTACAGCTGCATTGAAATTATGGGATCTACAATGCACATATAAAGCACGGGGCTCTTTGTAACCATCTCTTAGCAGCCACAATTTTAGATCATTCACATCTCCAGTTGGAGTTTTTAAAATGCCATTAATTTTCATCGCTATTGGCTCCTCTCACAGAAAACCTTGTATCGCCATGGTACTAAATATTTTCGACAACTCTTACGGTTTTAGAAGATCTGTTTTGAGTGAACCATTGATATCGATTTATCACGTTGATATTATCAACGTTTTTTAATGTTTCAGCGTACTTCGTATGAAGAGAACTAGTTTAAGCACTAATTATGTATTTTGTTGTATAACCAGTACTGTGTCTCAAAATGAAACCAAGTCAGATCTGGAGATTTTTCGTAGAAAAAATTGAGTCTTTGGTAAAGTGTATGTGAAAAAGAATTTCTGCCATTCTACCGTTGCTTTAGAAATTCATTTTAATTTTGCTTCCAGAAAATAAATTTCTTAGGTTGTAGGAACAAGGGGAAAAAAATAATGTCAGTGTGGTCCAGTAACTGAAGCAAATACGACTTCTATGAAAAGAAGTGTCTCCTAAGTGGTGATTAATGAACATACAAATTTTCCATATTGTTGTCATCACTTCGCCTATCAGTGTTGCTAGCGAAAAAATGTTCAAGAAGCAGCCTTAATTTATGGCTAAAAAAAGAAGCAATATAAAATAAGAAAAGGCTGCAAGCTTTTGTTTTTAAAACATAATTTTCCATTTTTAACTTTCGAATATTAGCTACAGTAATTAGAAAACTATTATTATTATTTACTTTAAAGTCAGCTACTGCCTGATTGATTTGATTATTAAAATAAACATTATTTCGCTTGAAATAAGGAAATAGGAAGTAAATTAAGAGCGGTGATACCAATTAAATTTTTATACAACATTTTCTTATAACTTTTCATTCTGTTTCCGCTTCCATAATATAACTTCAGATTCATTATTTATATACTTGTGTATATAGTAAAGAACAAACATATGACTGTCAGCACACTGAACAAAGCTATCTTTTAAAGTTCCAGTGGGCTTACATTTATGGGAGATGATTATTAAAATAAACATTATTTCGCTTGAAATTTTTATTAAATAGAAGTAACTAGGAAGTAAATTAAGAGCGGTGATACCAATTAAAATTTTATACAACATTTTCATACAACTTTTCCTTCTGTTTCCGCTTCCATAATATAACTTCAGTTTCATTATTTATATACTTGTGTACATGGTAAAGAACAAACATATGACTGTCAGCACACTGAACAAAGCCATCTTTTAAAGTTCCAGTGGGCTTACATTTAAGGGAGATGCAAATATATCCCCGACGTGCTGCTGTCTTCTAACATTATTTATACTTGATTCGTTTTCCTTTACAGCTTGACTACGAATTTATCCTTATAAACTTTTTGTCGATAATATACACAGAAGCGCGTTCTAAAATGCGGTTTTATGCATGACGGTTTTGCATGTACGACATTCTACTGCAGTATTCTTGCTTTCACGCAGTACGACTGTTTGCCGTCGATCGAGCTCAGTAGGCTATAGCTTCATTGGTTATCTCTGTTGAAACATCAAAGGAATTTTGCGTTTCTCTCATGGCGTTGTTCTGGATACATAGCCTATTTTACACTCTTTTTGAATAATGAAACTAATTTGCTTAGCTGGTCTGGTCTCTCATTCTTTCTTTCTCTTATTACATTCCTTTATGCAACCTCAGTCGCTCTCAAATTCCGGGTGGGTAAAATACCCACCCGGAATTTCTCGGGTGGGTAATGCCACCCACCATACCCCCTTTATCCGCTGGCCCTGCCCGAAAGACAGATTGACAAAATAGGAGGATCGATAATTCCAGTTTCATTTTCTAAAAGTTAAATTCTTTCTCTCCTAGCCGAAGGTTGTGCCGTTAATATCCTTCAGAATACTTAACATCTATTTTAACAGAAAAGAATTTTTTGTACTGATATTAACTACTTTGGAACCGCTAGAGGATCTTCATTAATTTTCGTAACAATAGCATAGTAAACATAAGAAGTCCAAGAGTAAGGTAATTAAAAAAAACTTAATCTCTCCTGCTTATGGTAACAACGAGCTAGTGATTAATTCCACTAGTATTTAAAATTCTTCTACTAATACAAGATATATTTATTGTAAACTAAAGAAAATAGTAATACTTTCAGTTTTCTTAAGTTATCGATGAAAATTTTAGAACATATCACGAATCAAATAGTAAACAATTATTAGATGAATTCTTCGATTTGATGAAGTAATTTCTTTAATAAAAGAACACGAAGAAAAGGGTTCCATTAGCAAAATGTCAAAAACGGATCTCTCATACGTGCGTTATGTCCGTCTGTGTATCACTGTCTCCTGGTACCACCGCCTTTCCATACTTTCTCGTGAAATTAAACAAGAAGATGTGGTTTACTGGCCACAACATTTTATCACCAGACAAAGACTAAAAAACCATGGAAACCAAAATCTTGATGCCGAGTGTATTTCTGCTTCCACATTTAACTGCTGTTAAAAACACATGAGAGTTGATTTTTCGCGTCGACTTGAAGCTTTGTCACCAGATTGTAAGGCCGTTCAGATTTACTTTAAGCATTAAGTTAAACAAGACACTCTAACAAAATGAGTATTAGAGATTTATTAAAATTTATAACGGTACAAAATCGGACATGCCTAATTTTAATTGTGTTTGAGTAATGGAACACATTCAAATTCAGTAATATCTGTCTCGACTGAGATTATGTGTTAAATCTTGATTTCAACAGGTGTATTTTATGGTGTCTATAAGTTGGGTAGTGTTTCTAGTTTCCAGTTAATCAGGATAGAAATAAAATTATTTGGCTGTATGTAACTACATGAAAGTTCCCTAAAATGCAAACGAGGTACATCGCACTTGATATGTTTTGATATAATGACTAAGCATTGAAATTTGACATCAACCTGTTCTCTAGAAATATTATACTTAACTAATTTAGTTATATTCTCTTACTTCATAGCTCAGCACGTAGTCTCTATTATGGGACTATCTTTCCAGTTTTTGATTAAAATTTGTTTTGAAAATATCAGTGGCATTTTTTCAATAGATAGATGATAACAAATTAATCGTTGTTAACTGTATTTTGTTTATTTATCTAAATTGACAATTCCGATAATTAATTAATTCCATAATTATTAGTTGTTTATATTAACAATAAGAATAACATGTCACCAGTTAGAACCACGTAATTAACTAATGCTTAAAAACATGTATATATGAAACATGTATCTACTTGTTTCCACCTCCCCCCCGCCCCCCCCCCCCCCTCCCGCTTTGGCCTCAAAATTTTCTCGCTTCGACTCACTTGTACCACTTTGTCACTGCAGGAACAGCCGCTTTCTCCGTAGATGATTGTGGATGAAAAGGTTTCCTGTTCCTGCCCGTCAGGAGTTCCTTCCTTCAGATATCCTGGCCCGTGCGGCCTGACGTTCCTTGCATTATGTCACTGATTAGTTCACTTGACTGCTTGATTACTTGTCCTTCAGGTTGGGTCATTGCTCGGCCTATAGCAGCTGCTCATAGAGTCTGTTTCAAGGAGCTGAGAGTTGTTTCTTGGTTGCTTATGAGGCCAGGCTCAGGCTGTATCAAGATAGTACTTAATTCCGGGTCGCAAAGTATGACAAAAATGCGACTACCTTGCGGTATTTGCTATTCTGCTGTTGGAAGAACAGTCTCACACATGCTCCCGAATGCTCTCGTCTCCGTAATTGCAGCTGCTGTTGTTAACTATCCCATCACAGGGATGGGAGAATATGCGACATTTTCAGCCTTTCTCACGTACATGTAAGCATTTAGTAAATTCTTACCATTATGCTGGCGTTAAATATTTGGTGCCATTCTTCCAATAATGATCTATTTACCTCTGCAGCTACTGTATTGTTTCCGATGATCCCGTGATATTCTCCACTTGTTCCAGTTTTCCTGCCCCGCGCTAGTAAAATGCACTCGATTCCTAAATTCCAGGTTAGTGTCCACACACCAAAGGAGAATTCTTCCCTGTGTTCTTAGAAGTTCGCTTATGCTGTGATAAACAATATACCGTTTAAAATTTGTACTATTCATTTTTTATTTTCAAAACTTTTATTTCTTTACTACCCAGAAAAATTCTTGAGAACAATGAGCACGTACAGTTTGCAACAAACAACAGACTCAGATCTGTACGTGGAATTTATTGAAGAATATTATACTTTATTCCTCTCTGTATAGGAAACAATACAAATTTCTACAACAGCAGCAATAAATTAATGATATTTCCCGTTATATTACCTTCTTACTTATCGTAACAGAGTTCAAGACAAATGTGAAAATACGATATCCTCTATCTCTAACGATTTCAAATCATGTTAATTACTTAACAAGCATGACACCATGTTTTCCCTTTTGAACTCAAGGGCAAATGGAAGACTATTGAAAACATTTATTTTCGCGGTGTACCTGTCCTTATGCACGCCCACTAGTATGGCACCGCACACTGGAGTGGGAAGGTACTGCGGGGTTGGATCAAGTACTGGTCCCCGCATACTGGCCGCCCTGATTGCGATTTTAGGAAGTTTTCACCAATAATCAGCGTGAATGGGATGACGGCAATCCCTGCCTCATAAACTACGCATTACACAAATAAAAAAATAAGCTTATTTCACCCATAACAAAGAAACGCGTCTTGCAGAGAGATGGCAACGCAACTTTCCTACCTGCGAGGCGTCAGGCTCAAACCCGAACAAGTCGCATCCTGAAGATGACAACCCTGCAATAGCGGGGTAAGTGCCAGGAAGATTAAGTTCACTCGGTCAAGTTTTACAATTAAATTCAGAAAAAGGAAAACGCAAATCGTTTCTTTACGTAAATCGTCTCAACGTTTGCACCTTGGAATTTCATTAGGAGTGTTCACAGAGTTTGTGCACCAGTAAAGAATAAATAGGAATTTTATGTTAATTTGCACCCAGGATACACCAAGAATGTGATCAAATTCTTTTATCAAAAAATCATAGTTACGTGTTTCATTCCTAACATGTGTCTAACTGCTGTCTCTCCGTCTTAAAAAATGACTTCGCCATCAAGTTGTTAGAAACATTTTTCTCTTCTGCAGGATTCCTCACTTGTATTTCCAGAGCATTTTCGGTGGGAGATTATACGATTTGATTTAATGTTTTGTTTTGTTCTTTTTTTGGATTATATAGCTATCGTTAAGTTTATTGTAATATTTTCCTAATATTTCCCTGTAGTTTTGTGTTGTTGGTGATGCTACCGCTTGATTTGCACTGGTTGATGGTAACGTGTAGCGATGTTTGCGAAAGGAAAGCAGATACGTCGACGGATATCGAATTCTCTTCGGGGAAGCAAAGCTGTATCATCACAATATAGAATTCTATCTGAAACAGAGCCGTACAGACCGCGCTCTGCATTGGAATAATATCAAATGAACTGAGATAACAGAGTCCTCTTGGCACATCCCTACAGCAATGAACGTAGTGTGCGATCCATTTATGCACAATAGCGCTTAGTTCTGAATTATCTTACCTATCAAGAGAATTATAAAAAACTAATCACGAAATTATTTGCACGAAACTACATTGGTTTCATGATAAAAAGTTTTATTCAGAGTGAAACAGGAATACTGTGGCATCACTGAGGGCTGTTGCACTGTCGACGAAATTTATCTTCTAATACAGTGTTTCTCAACCTCTGGTCCCCAAAGGTGGTTCAGATGGTCCGTAGGTGGATTATAATTGTAGACACCGTATTCGTTCTGTATGAGGCTAAAATCGATTATAACCAACTTTTTAAAAGCCACGAGTACTCCAATGACAAGACAAAAATCTGGCATTTCCAGGATCAGTGTAGAACAGCATTGATCCTATAATATTCTGTTTATTTCTAGCTGACATCAAAAAGAGCAGTTAGTCTACGAGTTAAGCAGTTAGTATAAGAATTAAATAAATGACTGTTTCTGGAGTCTTATAGTAGCTATGGGAGACCTCGGTATGTGGTACTGTTGGTAATGTAAAAGTATACAAAACTAAAAGGTGGGAAGTCTAGTGTCTTATTTTATTTTGTGTATGTGGCTATACGGTTTATGATACCATACAAGCTATAGTAACATAATTTACCGAAAACGTTGAAAGAATTTAAAGATAAAATTTGTAGAGGGCAAATTTAGGTGGCTGCAGGATAGGGGGAGGATGGGGGTGTAGGGAAATTGTCACCGGAGCCTGTGCTCCATTGCAATTAAATTAAATTCCTTTGGTTACTTATTGTTAAGAGTGTGGTCAGTGTTATAAACTTTTAATAGTTCACTTCCAGTTTCTATAGAAATTCAAAACATGCTTTTAGATATATGACCTTATAATAGTACCATAAAATAAGTCCCTGATTTAAATAAAATACACATAGCTAAAAAAATTAGACCCATATAAGTTAGTGGACCTCAACATTATTTTTCAAAATTTATTGGTACTCGAGTAGAAAAAGGTTGAGATAGGCTTGTATAATGCATCTATCCTGCTGTTGGTTAAGAAACACAACTTAGTAATTTTAAAAATTTAAATGAGAATCCGTTGAAAATGATATTACATTAATATACATATAAACTTTCAATTCTGTTCATGTCACTAACCAGGGTGTCGCTTACAGTGGGAGGAGAGCTGAGAATCTAATATCTCGCCTTGGGTAATAAGACAAGCAGATTTTAACAAAATGTACTCTATTATCTAGTCAGTTACGGTCTTCAAGTAATGGTGGCAGTTAATAAATGGAATAAAACTGGCGAGCAAAGGTATGCTCATATAAACAGTACATTATTTGAATCAAAGACTCACAGCCGCCACCACTGTTAACATGTATTTATAATCTACTGCAGAGTCTTTCTTAACTACCGCAATATTTCATTCAAGCATAAAATGATTCGGAGATGCGCCTGGTTAGTTTCCTAAACGGAGTAATCTCTTGCTACCCCACCGCAAATAATTAGTCTGCACTATTGTAAATCCGTGAATGGGTTTAGGGTTTGGCCACGAGTCTTGATTGATTGCTGAAAATGCAGCTGTAATGAACAGGTACTGTTTTTATTTATGGCTTTTGGTCTCGTCGACGTCGAGGTCATTAGAGGCGGGATGGGACTGGGGACAAGGAACTGGAAGGAATTCGGCCATGGTCTTTTGGAGGAAGTATCCCGGCATTCGCCTGGAGGGATTTGGTGGTATAAAACATTAAAAGCAAATAAAACGTAATTAAAATATCACCTACGTTTATGCATTTGACTGTCTTAACCTCGAGTCTGATGTAACCTCAAGTCTAATGTCCAATGTAAACACTTTAAGATGGCGACAGTAGTGAACGAAAAATGGTAACGGCGGGAGGACATCATCGAATAGTAAAGAACAATTTTATTCCATGGTTTTTAGTCATACCAAGTTTTACCATATGTTTTAACTAATTTGACGTATATAATTTAAAACTAAATGCGATGAAAAACAAACTTAATGAAAGCACCTTGCCAAATAATTTCTTGACAGTCAAATAACGCTCATAACCTCGATTTTGTAGTAACATGCGTGGCCATTGTTATTCTGGTAACGAAGGCCGTGCACTATACGCCACAGAGTGACAGCCAATACCTATCGACGTGACCACGGCGTACGGAATAAACGAAATCTTATATATATAGATAGATAATGCATAAGTTTACTTCCAATGGAGTTCCACGCATTTGAATACTAATATGTTGAAGGATCAACTGCTTATACTCGCTGGAACCAACTATTTTAACTCAATTACCGTTGTAGGCGACAAGAAAAGGCAATATCCCGCAAGCACAACAAATCGGAACATACATGTGGGATTCGAACCACGGAAACATTCTGGCGTACTTCACATTACACAGCAAGTTGTATCGATGGTGAACGTTGGGTTAAACGCATTTGAAAATCCCAGCCGAGACAGGGATTTGAACCGGGGACATTTTTATCTCCAGTCAGATGCCTTATCCAATGAACATTCAGATCGTTCATTAAATTAGTTATAAGGAGAAGTTAACATTGTAAAATACTATTTCATTTAATTAAAACTATACAAATTATTACATTCAAATCATTTCTGAAATGTTTCAAGTAATTTGTTGATATTAATCAGAATTTATCAAATAAAACAAACTTCAAATAAGAAATTGACGCTGTCGATAAAGAAGAATGTTTCACACTGAACAGTAGTTTTCGGACACTACCAAAAACAAAATTAACACGAGATAGTTTTGAGCTAACCACCCAATTTGGGTGGATTAATTAGCTGCCTATAACCAACAGTCATCAGCCGACAAAAACACGTAATTTTTATCATACACTTCATATCAAAATACAGATTTCACTTCAATACACCAGCTCCCGCCCAGACAACGCCTACAATTCGGCCCTCCACACAACGCTTGCCGCGACCTGCCATGCTTACTGTGCGGAATCCCATCGAACACTGACTTTCGCTCAGCTGTGGCGAGGCAAAGATTCTACATTACTAACTTAAAGATAATAATATAATTTTACAGCAGTACTACACAAACCTGCAATCTGTTGAAACCCGATAGTAATAAAAATCAGATTACAAATATTAATACAGTTATTCATGGTACTTATGATTAATTAAAGCAAATAATAATAATAATACTAAAATTAATAACATAGAATAATTGGGGGATATGAAAATGTCACATGGTCTGTGTGAATTCAATGATCATGATACAAGATCTTCCGAATTGCTAGCTATAAATTCACTTAGTGATTTCGCCGAAATGCAGCGTCTCGCACCTAGACCTGTCGACAGCAATTTGCTGATGGCCGGCGTGTGTGGTGGCCTTAAGGGGATATACTCAGCGCGATTGTGCCAACATGCTACGCCACCTCCAGAAAAGATTTTATGTCACCTCCCGGTACAATCTGAAGCAAGAGTCATCCGGAATCAAATCCCTCAATTACATTTCTTAAGGATATCTGAATCACATTATTTTCTACAATTTTAATATATATAAAATAATTTTGGATAATAATATGTATGATGTTTATTGGTATTAATTCGTGAAGGTCATCTTGACTGTTACCGACGTGGAGAACTAACCTAAGCCTCAGATTCCATGAGCCGAAGATCCGGACTTTTTAGCAGGCAGTAGGTCAGGCCACTCGAACAACGCAGTGTCCACACGCAGCGTCGGAGCACTTGTGGCTTATTGACAGTATGAAAGGTAGAGGGTATCCTGCCTTATCAGCCAAATATTCGCAATGGGAGAACGATGTCTGCGGGTTGTGGAGAGACTTTCTGATAAGGGGCGTAAACCACTGATAAGGACACGTAGAGAACGCGTAGTCATGTGTGACAGCGTTATCAGCATCTGAAAAAGTTTGAAAGGGGCGTCACTGTAGGTCTCCATGTTGCCAGCTGGTCGAGTCATACAATTTCCAGATTTGTGTGAACTCGGCTATGGCAGTGGCCAGATGTTAGACTGCATGGGGATTCCTGTCGAACTGAGCTCCATGAAACGTTATATGTTATTCTGCACCATTGGCCGGACTCTAGCAGCAGCCTGATCAGGGAATTACAGTCCCATTCGTGCTTTTAACACCACAACACAAACGGCTGCATTCGGAGTAGTGCCGTGTTCAGGAAGTATGGACTGTTCATGAATGGCGTTGCACTCTGTTCAGTGATGAATCTCGGTTCACAGTATGCCGGATATCCATCGTTGCCGGGTATGAAGGCGAGCGGCGGAGAGGTCCATATCCTTCCAACGTTTTGGAGCGCACAGCGGTGCTACTCTTGACGTCACTGTACGGGGAAACAATTAATATGATTTCAGGTCACGGCTGGTAGTGGACTGGGAACTGTGACGGCATAACGGAACTTCACGGATATCCCGTGTCCTCATGTGTTATCACTCATGCGACAGTATCGTGGTGCTGGTTTTCGACAGGATAATGCTTGTCGACACACGGATAGGGTCTTTATGAACTGTTTGCGCGATGTTGAGGTACTTCCTTGACCAGCATTATCCCCAGTTTTGTCCCCGATAGAACATGTATGGGATCAACTCGGGCGTGAACTCCGCCCAGTGCCAGTGTCCAAGATGTCAAGGACCAGTTGTAGGCCGTCTTACTTCAGGAGAAGATAAAACAGTTAATGAATTAGTGCTTGCATCCAGGCCAGACGAGGTGCCAAGTCACACTGATAAATGGGCTCATACTGATAAGTTCCTTGTACATTTATCTTGGTTTGTATTTACCGAAATAACATTACATACCGTCTCAGTCCGTGAAGTTTCATTTCGTTTTCTCCTCCCCTTTCGAGTGGTTCACATTCTTTGTCAAGCAGTGTATATAGCTGACTTGGAACGGCAAACTCGAGAGTGTGGCTCTCAATAATAGGATCAGAGACTGAAGACGTTCATATAAATTACATCTTGTGCATTTCACAGGGTGGGGAGAGGTGTGTCGTTTTCAAAACAATGGTAAAATCAAATGTGTCAGAAGAGCCAATAAGAGAAGAATGACTGAATAAAGAGAGTAGGGGTAAATTCGTAGCAAATAAGCAGGTATCAGGTGTGTAGTTATCAGAGTGAGAGCACATGCACCGTACCCGACATAACACCGGATTTGTCAGATCCTAAGCATAATTGAATTGTTGGAGGAATCTTGTGTTGCAATTTGTCTGCGTAATGCATAACTATATTCTGTGTGAGATTAGTGTATTTATGTTTATGAAATGTATAGTTTATAAGGCGGAGATTGGGGAGCTTCCCAGCATTCGCCTTGATGACTCTAGGAAGCCGCGTAATACCCGCAATCAGTTCATCTGGCACACAGGGACCAGGAGTAGATTTTGGTACCATTGAGGTGGCACCTCACCATGCACATAGTCAACCTGGATTTGTCAAGAAATTGGCAGTGCCAAAAAATAATCACTATGGCGTCAAATTTTACAATGCATTGGCATGTCTTAGAAGCTTGATCTACACTGAAAGATTCAAATATTTAATTAAATTAAAATCGTATAAATTTCAGTGAGTAATTATACTTCTTTGTTTCTCAGCGTAATCGGGTAATGAATGAGAATAAATCGACTGCAGGATAAACCAGCGAACGATCAGTGTCAACCAAATATCATGCCCCATGGTGTGGCTGAGAAAAGATTTGAATAACCATTCGCATTAGGCAGATTAGTTCTAAAACAGGAAATTTTTAAAAACTAAATCACTTAAATTAAGAACCTGTTAATCAATGCATATAGCCACTATTATTTCGCTGGAAATTTTACATTTAATCTCTGAATACTTAAATTACGTTCCCTTTTTTTCCCTTACGGCTTTACGTCTCGTCGACGGCTAAGGACATTAGAGGCGGGATGGGACTGAGGACAAGGAACGGGAAGGAATTCGGCCATGGACTTTTTGAAGGAAGCTTCCCGGCATTCGCCTGGAGTGATTTGGGGAAACCATGGAATTCCCAAATCTGGATGCCCGGACCGGAATTCGAACGCGTGTCCTCCCGAATGAGAGCCCAGAACGTTAACCGTTCACCCACCACCCTCGGTATTATGTTCCCGTCGTGTATACAATCTTTAACAGACAAACATGCAGAAGAACATAATCCAGAGAAAATGACAATTGGAGGCAATATATCACTATACCGCACGTGGAGTTTCAGTGGCATATACGCATATATAGCAGCATTCAGACCGCGAATTTTTGTGTAACACTGAATACTGAGGAATACAGATTTCAGTCGTCAAGCGTTACATTTCTCTCGTGATTTTACAACTGAATATATAATCTGAAGAAAGCGATGTTTTAGAATACGTCACATATACAAAGCATACTCCAACACAGAGAAATGATGGGTCTAAGTGATTAAGTAACTAAACAAATGTATTATCAACTAGCAGGTTAAAAGAAAACACATTAACACAAAAGATACTATTTAGCAGATAAAATATACTGCCTTTTTTTTTTTACCTTTTTTGACTAATTCACTTGAAACTAGTATGCTGTGCCAAGGTTATTTGATTTTCGATGGACGTTAAGACCATCTCTTTTATAATCACGGCCACTGCACTTTTGGTGAGGCGACAAAAGCGACTCGTTAATGAAAGGGCTTTTACGCCATGAAAGAATTAACTGCTAACCGGCTGTCTCCAAATGACAGATCGATGTCGAAATGCGTGTTGCGCTCTGAACACAGAATCTTTTCATTCTAAAAAGCAAGGTAACTGATGAGATTAATTCTCAAAGCTAATCGCTGGTCGTATAACGAAACACTTCAGTATTTTGTAAAAGTGCATACGACTAAAACGATCGCTCACCAGTGGAAATAAATATAAATAGCACGTTAAACAGATTTAATTTCTATTTTTTTCCTGACAAACGTGTTTATGCATTATTAGCTCCAATCTACTCTGTACCAACTTCGAATTTTATAAGAATTTTTTTTTTTTTATCACGTTCTCTTCATCGTGTCGTTAACAGAATTAAGTAATCACAAAGCTTTAAAATGAATAGCTGAGCGTACAAATAAAGTGATCGTTTATTGAGTTGAGAATCCTTCAAACGAGTTTTTTTAGATCGGACCTGACTGATAAGCACAATTTCTTGAAAGTAACATATCGTCGTATCATTTTATTTGTAGCCTGGTGAGTCATCAACATATAAAACATATTAAACACAAAAAATAAAAAATAAAATGTTAAAAAGCGAAAGAGAGTAAACGAACGTTGCAGAAAAACTGTGGCACCGGGGACCTAGAAAACTTGAGTGAAAACGCGATAAGTGATCCATTTAAAGAATTCTCTTTCAATTCATTTTCACAAAGACTAGAAGAAGACTCAAAGAAAGTTTATTCGCACTCAACAGAAGTCAATATCAATGCATACAATAAAAAATAAAAACCGCCTTCAGATAAGAAATTGCGTAGGTAAATTTCATATTTAAAAAAGGAGCTACCACCAACGTCCTTAGCTTCCATCTGCTGAAGTACGTTATATGGTTGAACATTACGAAATTCTTATACGATAACACATTGATTAGATGGGACATAATTTGAACAATAGTTAGTGTGAAATACGGGATGGAACGGTTTCATCAACATGGGATCACAAATTGATGGGAATTTTTTTCTGGATCTACAAGATCATATCGATTTTTCAAGTCTGTATCAAATCTATAATTGTACATAAATTATTCAGCAAGTATTAGGTGGTTCGGATTCCACGTTAAACTACACCTTCCCTTTACCCGGCAGGAGTACCGGGTTTGGTTAATTAAGAGGAGAGAAGATGAGATGGCCATCGCACCTGCGATACCGGTCTACCCCAGTTCGTTTGCAATTGGTTGAAAATGAGGGCAGAGATGGGCACCCTCGAAACGTCTGAAAGCCGACCGCATTTTTATTTATTTAACAGTAGCTTAGCCTTTCCAGCAACCGTTTATTAATAACATTAGTTCCTTACCCTTTTACTAGTAAGCAATAGTGTCACTACGGTTTTGCGACAAAAAGTCGAATATCTTTGGTGAGACTGACTCTGCAGTGGATTCATCGTGATAAAGATTCTTGGTTATGTAGCCGTTCACCACTAGGAGACTGCATGACCAAATTTTCGAGTGAATTCCTAAAGGTCACAGGAGCATACATGTGTCCTATCTCAAACGGCTGCTGTCCAAAATATTCATGCAGAATTTATAGTATTGGATTTGACTTCTAGATTTTTTTTTTTTTTTATAGTGATCTATAGACTGAAACAGATCGTTAATTTTTACATAGTAATTATTATTTTTATAGCGAAAGGGTGTTTAACGTTATCATTCTAGAGACTGAAAAAAATCACAAAAACAAATATTGACATAATATTTGATTATTGTAGGCCATTTCTTCTACAGTTGCTTGTTAAACTAGTAATTATTGTTTTATAAATACTCCAGTACAACTGTTGGATATTATTTATTTTATGGACGCGTTTCACCTCTAGTCGAGGCATCTTTAGCGAACAGTTTTGCTGTAATATGTGATTGGTTATTGACTTTGAACATAATGATTTTTACATTTAACGAAATTATTCTTAGGCTACATAGGAAGCAGAATATTACTTGTATTTATATATCAGTTTTGGATTACCATGCAGGACGTTTTGTTTATATAAGTATACTAAGATAGGCTTTATACACGAAAGCCTATACGAAGCGCACACGAAAACTAAAGTTTGACAATGTCGTGCATCGAAAACTATGCTTCAAAATTGATTTCTAGTCGAGTCATATGAGCAAAACTACACCAAAATTGAAAAACCAAGTTCAATAGCGTAAACAACATGCTGGTTGAGGTCACAGGCGACCAACGACCACACCTCAAAACGGAAATGTAAACGGAAGTTGGAATATAAAGCCTGTCTTAGTATACTTATATAAACAAAACATCCTGCATGTTAATCCAAAACTGATATATAAATGTAAGTAATATTCTGCTTCCTATGTAAGAATAATTCCGTTAAATGTAAAAATCATTATGTTCAAAGTCAGTAACCAATCACATATTACAGCAAAACTGTACGCTGAAGATACCTCGACGGTAGGCGAAACGCGTCCGGAACATAAATAATATCCAACAGTTGTACTGGCGTATTTACTAAACAATAATTACTAGTTTAAATATTGACATCTTTATTTTTCTTTTGACAATTCAAAGTAAATGTACTTTATTTCTTCCAACCAAACAAATGACATACGTGATTAAGATTACTCATTATTTACAGCAAGAGATCTTAAAGATTCATGTTTGGTCTAGTTCAGTGGAGGGTATGAAACATCTCAGACATTACTGGGCGCTTGAAAAACTGAGTTCTGGTGAAAACTTTTGTGCCACGAACTATGTTCTGCTACCTTTCGTAAATAGGAGCGTTGAGCGGTGACGTGGTGTAACAGCAAGTCGCTATTACGTGGTCTCGGCTCAGAGCTGATAGGGCAACGACAGGTGTTGCGGCGGGTAGCGTCACCCCAGGCGCATGGCTGTGAAGGCGTGTTGGGCAGCTCTTGGCAGTCAGGAGCTGCTCATCAAGCGTCTGCGAGGTCCAAACACTGGCCAGCAGATCCGAGTCGAAACGCAGGAAACCTCGTATTGGCGCCTTCTAGATCGGGACCGTCCAACCGTGTTCTCCTGCCCATAGGCAGGCTTTAATGTACTTTCCTGCCATACTGTTGTCTTATATGCTATTCCCTCTTCATTTCTCCACTTATAACAACTAAGCACACTCATGTTTCCGCTGTGTCCCACCATATTCTGTCCTACGTCACTGTAATTTTTCCGAACATCTCCCAAAATACTCAAACCGTTAGGAAGTGGTGATAAATTGTATTTAGTGTCGCTTGTCTTTCATTAAAAACTTCGCTAGGGTATCAAAGGCTTGGAATTTTAGGTGTTCCCCGATAATGCACTTGCGACTGAGGAAGCCTTATGTTGGATAGGTGTGGCACCCAAACTGATGGTCAACCTCCAATGTTTACATTTCTGCAAGTGTGAATAACACGCAGATATTATTTATGAATTATTCGCTGGCCATTCTAATTGTCTTGACCACATGTAACACCACAAGACAAAGTGGTGGCAGTTTAGATATTATGCGTGGTCTTAACTTTAAGTTGATACGGCACGATAAATGGGAACCTAAGCTAAATTATAAAGCATTGCCTATAACGAACGAATAGTTAGTACCATCTATAGTAACAAGTTGATGCCTTGAACTAGCTTGGTATAAATGGTGCAAAGCTAGATAAAGTGGGATCAGCTCTTAAGTTCTGTCGTAAGTGAAGCAAATTCTAATTGCGATTCATATAACGAATTTGAAGAATTATAAAATATATACGAAGGAAACAGTGTACAAAACTCCTGTAGGTTAGGAGCTACCAGTTGATTAATTAAACGTAGTTTAACTTAATTAGAAACTATTTTACACAGATCCATTACACATAGGCGTTACAGTTCTTCACTTGATATATGGAAACGGGAAAATTTCAGTCCACTACTAGTTTACTCACAGAGAGAAAAAATATCACTTCGTAAATAAACTTGGGCATAAGTCGCACTTCTCTTAATGTCGATTGCAAGATGTATACAGGAGTGTAAATCAGCTGTTCCATTACTCGTAAACATTATGCAGAGCTGGAAGCTAAACTGAAGGTGGGGTACTAGAGAATAACGGAAACGGTTTCTCATACTTAAAATAGATTTCTGCGTCATTTACGACCCAAGCGTTGTGCGGGTATCACTCCTGCTTCTTGCTGTGAAGCAGTTGTTGCTGTAGTTTGAGGTATAAAGACAGCAAACGAATCCTGTTTGACTCGGTTTATGGAGCTGGCAGGCTCTAACCGAGCGGAAACCGCAGCAGTAACGCAGCTGAATTCTCTGGAAACACGCCCCGTTTGATCTGACCGCAGGAGTGCCTCGGGTGCGCAGATTCAGTTAGTGGAGGAAGCTTTTAGAGAACCACATGGTCAGCGTCAGCTTTCAAGGTCGGTACCGAACAGCTTGGCAGAGCATGAAGTTAAATTTAATCTCTGGGTATACTAGACTTTGGTTGCTACTTGTGTGTGAATATCGTTATCAACCTCCGCTTTTTTCTTGAACTTTAGTACAAAAGGAGAACTTAACATCTCCTTGTCTGTGAAACGAAAGTACAACGAAAACTCTGAGGTTCGAAAAGAATCTGAAGAGGATGAAAACGTAGAAGACTAGAAGACAAATAAATACATGAGGAGTAACCATTCACATCACGGAATGTATACTCAAAGAGTATTGTAATATTATTTTTCGTTTTCCAAAGTTGTCGATAATTCCACATTTAATTTCACAAAACAAATAGAGTTATTACGAAGTTACGCTCTATATTAATTATGATACGCTTTTAGGCAATTAACCTAAGTCCACTTTCGACAGTGTACTGTGGAAATGGCGAGATTTCTCCTCGCTTTCGGGAGGACGGCGGTTCGAATCCCCGTTCCGGCATCCAGATTTGGGTTTTCCATGGTTTCCCAAATCACACCAGGCAAATGCCGGGATGCTTCCTTCTAAAGGCCATGGCCGAATTACTTCCCATTCCTTGCCCCCCCATCCTTTCCCGTCTCTAAAGACCTCGCTGTTGAGAGACGTAAAGCAGTTTAAAAAAAAAGAGAAAAAAAAAGAGATTTCTCCTGTGGATACTGTTAATATACTGGGCCGCTTGAATTTAGAAAATACCAGATGCATAACAACTAATGTTTAAAGGGCCAGCAATAAACTTAAATGATTTTCCCTGCGCTTTGGGCACCACGAACCGCCTCAGCAAATTTCCTATTAGGAAGCTACCTAACTGTTCAAGCTTCACTGGAAATAATTATGAACTTCATTGAAACTTGAAGAACATTGAAAAAGAGTCATGAAGAAAAATTCAAGAATTCATACGTCAATTTTTATGAAAATTTGAGTTACGGGATGAATTATAATTTTTACTATCAGAAACATCTTCCTTTAAAACATTCAAAGTGCATTAAATTTTAACCATCCAGAAATTTGGAAAGGCATATTTCCTCTAAGAGAGAATTTATATTATGGTAAGTAATTTATTTGTTTTAAAGCCTTTTTATTTGAATAAATCTCATATTAGCAGTATCAACTTGGATAGCTCAAAAATCAGTTTTTTTTAAATTAACTGCTTAAGGTCTCTTAACAGCGAGGTCTTTAGAGACGGGAAAGGATGGGGGGGGGGGCAAGAAAGGGAAAGGAATAAGGCCATGGCCTTTTGAAGGAAGCATCCCGGCATTTGCCTGGAGTGATTTGGGAAACCATGGAAAACACAAATCTGGATGCCCGGACGGGGATTCGAACAGGCGTCCTCCCGAATGCGAGGTGAAAACGCTAACCGTCACACCACCACTCTCGGTAAAAATCAGTTTTAATGTCTTCACTGTCTGAAAAATTAAACTGCGAATTCTCGAATTTTCAGTATCTTCTTTACTGAATGATGTTTTAAAATGTGAACGTGTTATTTATTTTAGTTAACATTCGTCTGTCAATTAAATTTAGACTTATATCTATGATTGTATTATAAAAACTTAAGCTTAATGAACGGCAGAAAATTAATTTTTTCCGAAGGTCAGACTATCACAGATCAATTCGCTTACCCGTCCAATCATTAGAACAAGAACAGATTGTTTAATAATACAGGAAACAACAAATTCTGTACCTATCATCTGTTGCCGGTTAGTTCAACTTCTTTAAAAAAGGCTCATGTAGATGTCACTTCTTAATTTTAGAAAATTAAAAAACGTAATAAGCGCCTGAAAATGAATTTTACTGAAGATGAGACCCTGACATATCGATACCTATACTAAAAAAAAACAATTCCACGATTTTATTATAAAAAAAAATAGGTAGAACAAGCCGTACTTGTTGTATATAGTATAAGAATTGCTCCCTTAATAGTATTAGATACATAAATTCCACTTGATATTGCTTTACAGTAATTTATAATTTGCATTTAAATTTCGTCCTAGTTTATACATATCTTATAATTCCCACAGTCAAATCTAAATTCGTTAACTTGTGTTCTCTAATAGATCTGTAGCAAGCAACGCGGCCTGAGTCAGCAGGCCAGAGATCTGAAAATCCAGCAGGAGGCCTGCTGAAGCTATTTGCGAGTTTTAAGATGTGACGAGAGCTCTTTAACGGCAGAAAACAGTCAGAGTGAATTCCTAAATAACGTCAGCTGCTTTTTACTGACGAATTAGCTAAGACCAAATTTACAGGACTAGATCAAAGAACCCCTGCCACAAATTATTCACACATCCCCATGGCTCCGCAGTACGCCGTCAAAGCGTCCATTCCAAAACTACATCAAAGAGCAACAAATCATTATAATTTACGAGTCACACTGTGGTAACGGAAAGTAAACACGAATCGTAAAGTAACGATTCGACTATATTCAAATTCCATACATCTGTTTCTCGCCCCTCGGAATTATGGCTGCTTTCACTCTAATCCATAAACAAAAAAATATCATTAACAAATCTTATAGTACTTATTAAGTTCTTGAAAATCATATTGCGATCCATAATTATTTCTTCCACATAAAAGATAAATAAGAGTTATGAAAGGTAGGTAATGCTTATCCTTTATTTAGCTGATACATGTCTCTCATTTTCCTCCACATTCATTATAGCCAACGGAAAAAAATTTCTATTGAAACAGCTGAATAAAATATTCTTTTATCTTTCATTAAGAAAGGCACATTTTTATATTATAATACAGGGCGTTAAAGAAAGTGTAAAATATTTTAAGAGGTGACAGTATGCATCAAAATAAGGGAAAAATGACTGAAGAACTAACGCAAACTTTCGGTGTTAATAACAGGTCCGCTATATGGCCCCCGTCCAGGGCAATGCGTTCCTCATTCCTTCAGCGTAAGGAATCGCGCATTATTTGAAACTGTCTGGTTGGTCCTGTTCGACTTCAAGGCATGTCAAGACGTACAGGACGAACCAAGGCAGTTTCAAAGAATGCGCGATTCCTTACGCTGAAGGAATGAGGAGCGCATTGCCCTGGACGGGCGTCATATTGCGGACCTGTTATTAACCCCTACAGTATGCGTTAGCGCCCCAAAGTTTATTAGACATTTTTGTCTTTTTCACCTCTTAAAATATTTTACGCTTTTTAACAATCTGTATAAAAGCTTCTTGCACACAAACAATTCGTGATATTGAAGTCGAAGTTATTAGTTGTTAAAACAAAGTAAAGGGAGAAAATGTGAAAAGTAGTCAAATGAATAAATTCATGATAAAATAGCTTGAAAAAAAATTGAATATACTTCTCTAAAACTAGGCTATCCTAATCTTCTTAGAATATTTTAATCTCTGCTGACTGTGTCTTTGTTCGTCTTTACCTATAGGTTCATCATAAATAATTAAAGCAATTTCACAAATTTACTGTAGCTAAATTATTTGACATAATGTCTCAAATCATTACAGTCGTATAGAAAAAAAATGTAAATCTGTTCAGATCGAATGTTTATGCGAGCTTGCAGTTATTTTACAGGTCCTCACACACAAAAATCAAATGTCGTTGCATTGTTACGACTGGGCGACTCCGAGAACATGGGGAAGAAGCGACTACCAGTCTCGCCTGCGCGCCACCGGGATGCCTCATCGTCGCCTCGCCAGCTACGGCCTGCAGCCAGCGCTTCGCATCAGTCCGCGGGTAAGGCTGGTTCTCCGAACGGAGGGGTGCCGAAGCCTGGTACTGCGGCGGCCGCAAGGGCGCACCACCTGAGCAGCCTGTGCTTTCAGCAGCACGCAGCTCCGGCGCCCAGACACCATCACGCAACCGCGGGGAGCGGACGGCCTCGAGTGGCCTCCCACTGGAGGAGGGCTGCTCCACGCTACCACCTGGCACACGGAGCCGCCATGATGCTCCACGGCCAGGCAGGGACAATGAGCCTATGCTTCCGGTAGCAAGTACTCCGCGCCAGCAGTCGGAAGATAACGCCGGCGGGAGGCCCGCCGCGTACGACACTCCCGCTTCGATTCACCAAGACGAATCCTGGTCGGAAATGTCTCAAGCGGAAGACTCATCGTGGATGACATGGTCAACACCGACATCCGCTATAGTCGATGTCGGCCACTTCAAAAACATCGAGACTGTCATTTATTTCCACTGTGAGGGCGGAGGCAACAAGTACAATTTCAGACTGCTCACACCGGAAAAGTGGGAGAAGTTTTACTACGCCGAGGATATCCCGCTCCAAGTGCAACTCCGAGTAAAAACAGGGAAGAAACTGTTTGTATGGGAAATCCCTAGCAAGAACTTCAGGAAACTGATGCAAACACTCTCGGATCCAGCGAATGCACCTAACGCCAAGCCCATCATCTCGGAAAAGGAAGATTGGTCCCGATATGTTCAACTACTTCTCGTCTTTTCCAAGAACTTCAAGCAGGGTGAGTATTTCGACGATCTTCATCGAACGCTCTACATCCGTCACCGAAACTCAAGCAGCAACATAGAACCAGCGATGGAGCAAGAGACACTGGCTTGATCTAACCGTGAGAACATCGAGCAACAACCAAGCTACAGGACAGCAGTCACGACGATCAGAAACGTCCCGCATCAAGAGAATCCTATCAGGAAGAGACAATAATGGAGCATGCATGTTCATCGCCAACTCAGCTGCTTGTCACCTGTATGAGCCAAGAAGATCTCGAAGACGTCAAGAAATTCCTAGAAACTAGGAATATAAAATACAGCATGGACTCCCAAGAGAATACTAGGCACACATCAATGACCATACACGCAGAATCATCTCCAGAAGACTCCATCGAAACACGTCATGACAGAAATTCCACGACACGCCAAGCACCAGGCAGGAAGCGTGCCCACAAAAGTCAAGCACGTCGACCTGGCCAGCAACCAAGACACGATAACTTCAAGAATCAACCAAAGAGGAGGAAACCGATGGCAGAAATACAACAATGCTTCCGCTGCCAAGGATTCTGGCACAAGGCCTCGGACTGCAACAATCAAGTGTGTTGCGTCCGCTGTGGCGGGAACCACAGCAACGTGGTATGCTCACGTCCGAGAGAAGCAACGCCGAGATGTGTTAACTGCGGTTCTGACAACTCCGCCAGCTACGGGGGATGTCCTGTGAAGAGAAGGCTCCAAGTCGCCATCGGAAGGCGTCAACATCAACCCAGCCATGCCCGAACAGTCGAAGGACCGGGCGGCCCACAGAAAAGGGCGTCAAGCCACGGCAAATACCATCCGCCGACCGACAAAAGTGACCAGCGCGTGCATCAATAATCGTCCAGTTGCTAACGCAGCTTATTACGGCGATGATCCCCAACTGACAACACGAACCCAGTAGGGGGTTTTAATATAAGGACACCTACGGCGTCCATAGCCATTTTCCCCCCAAAAGTGAAATAAAAATGTGTCCCCAAAACAACACCCAACTGACACCCAGAAGTTATACTACCAAAGGTAGTGGTACTTCAAAAAAAAAAAAAAAAAAAAAAAAAAAATTGTTACGACTGATTGATGAAAAATGGAATTCCTGTACCATATAAACTTTTTTAAAGCACTCTGAAGTTTAGACTGACTGCTCACGTCTGTGCACTACTGCCCAGGCCCGCCGTAAGCGGGCGTGCAAGGCGTGCACCGCACGCGGGCGGCAAATCAAGGGGGGCGGCAAAAACGAGTGATCGACAGTCGCCGCCCCGACACTCCGCGACAAAATTTGAAATTTCCAGTGTATTATGTGGTAGGCGACCTTTTTTTTTTTAAGCTCTACAGCTGCTTCGGGCGGTCGGCGACACTCGGAATGGCAGCAATGGGGGAGGCAAATAATGTTGGAAGGGGCGGCAATCTCACGGTTTTCTGACCCGGTTAGGAAATTTCCTAGATCCACCACTGGCTGTAGTTAGACAGGGGGCGGCGGCATAATCGGGATTGCACGCGGGCGCTCTAACAGCTAGCGGCGGGCCTGCTACTGCCAGAAATTTGAAACACGGCTACAAAACATTTTGAGTTTTTCTTTACGACTGTAAAGGTTTGTAGTAATGTGTCCAATAATTTAACTGTGTTTAATTCGTGGAATTGCTTCGATCATTCATAATAACCGCGTATTTAGACACGCGCGCATGTGTATGTGTGTGTATGTGTGTGTGTGAGAGAGATATACTTCGATTCTGACTATCCACTTATGTCTATTTAAAGCTGTATTTCTAACTTCTATTTTGACTGTATGTGGTGAATTAATTCCAGTGGGTTCTGCGCCTATGAAATTCTGTTACTTCATAAAATGACTTAATAAGGTATGTCATGTTCCAGAAGTCAAAAGTAAGTAATAGGTCATGGACATGCACCGAAAGGATTTCTGAGACGAAAGATGTTCAGTTGACAGTTGTGAAATTTTCTTCCAGATTTTGGGTTTCATTTCGCAAAACCTCCGTGCATCACATCAAGGAGAGGTGTATTGCATGGGTTAGTCTATTTAATTATATTTTCCTCTCAATGTTTACGAAAAATTCTAGTGTTGATTCAGGAATGATGTACAACCTTTCACCACCTACCACAGTGCTATTTTGTGTAAGCATACGAAGAGAAGCAAACTGATGGGTATATTGGGGAAGGGGCATTTTTTTCTCTAGAGTGTTATTCATAAAGAAAATGTTCGTTATGAGATATTCTGAAGCTGTCATTATTTACTAAGCACATGATATTTCTATATCCACATCTACAATCTGCAATTCACAAAAGTATGTGTAGTTAAGGGTACATCGCTCTAAAATTAGTTTACTATTTGTGTAATCAAGTCCCACTAAGGGAGGACGAATATATGTAGTGCAACGCCTTATTTCTCCTGTATTATCTCTCCTGTTATTACAACCCAAATATGTTGGGAGCTATAATATTTCTCTGCACCGATAAATGAAGTGGGTTGTTCACATGTTTGCTAATAAAGTCCATCGCAATTTTCGTAGCCACACTGTCGGACAATCCCACCTGAATATCAACACCAAGTTGGCGATAAGTGGTCACAATGTGAGCTCAACAGCAATCAAGATTCTGGATCACTAGCGGCCAGAGATGTTATCACATAATCGAGATTTTGATCGTTATTTTATTAATATTGATTCTATTTAGTTAACTATCTACAAATAAATGATAGCCAGAACACTAAAAGAAAATTATATATTTCCTGTAAATCAACGTATTAATTATTAGTTGCATATTGCTTATACATATTCGTTCGTTGTAGATGTTTTGGTTATAATATGTTTCCAAAGATATCCCTGTTATGGAAGATAAGAAGTAAGGGATCATGTTTTTATCCTGATACACTGAATATATTAACGTGCATGTAGTAAAAGCTTTCATTTTGGTGCATTCGGCCTTACAACATAGGATATGAGTTATTCAAGTTTTTTTTAAAAAAAATAATAATAATTTAAATTTTTCTCATGAGCGCCACGTAGCTGCATTCGTTACTTCACGCGAATTAAAGTAGTTTCACAATGATTGCTATCTATTGAGTTTGAACCAAAATTAAAATTAATATCACGCAGCATAAGGTACTCGTATGTTGTTAAGATTTATTTTTAACATTCTTTGCTTTCACTGTCTCTATATTACTGAGACCATTATTTCAGACATTTGCAAGCAGTTGTAACTATATCGATTGTGAATTGTGTACATGTACAGTAAATAATATTCTGAAAGTTAAACCGTTTAAACGTAAATATATGAGATAGCAAAAAGAGGAAGCCTATTCATAATGATAGTGAAAAGGGATATGAACTTGGAGTAAAGTGAAACTGGTAAATAGAAAAAGATTATTCATGCATCCAGTCAATATTAAGTGGGGAATTGTAGGCCTATTGTTTAAAAGTATATTTTCTCTTGCAAATTTTATTTTAGTAGCAGAGGAGAACTAGTAAGGTAAATTACAGAAGGCACTTGAAGGTAAAATATAATCTGGGACATGGATCAGAAATCGATTGGAGTCATTCACGCTTACCCAATTGAAAGGTTTTTAAAACTGTCAAATTTATGGTCAGTTCTATGCTTTTTACTCATATTATCATATTTGACTCCTGTAGCAAACTTCTTGTCGTTATTGTCCTACAGGTATGTATATATATATATATATATATATATATATATATATATATATATATATATATATATATATATATATATATATATATGTATGTATGTAAATTATCTATATATATATATATATATATATATATATATATACAAGATAATTTACTATCACTTCTGTGCAAATGGTCTAACGTGTCCTTAATATAGACTCTAATTTACGAACGAGGTACCAGCCTTTTCTCCTGAATGAGTGGAATTTGGATATCCAACAAATTTTACCGATTTCCCTCATCAAGCACGGCCAAGAAATTTTAGCATGTCTATTTTCTTCTCTGAGAGCAGATTTCCTCGAAATAACCTCTCAGTTTGCTTGTCTCCTCGCTCCACACCGATACAACATAGTAGAGCTAGAAGCTCCACCGCTCTGTAAATACTTTCACAGTAATTAACTAATTAGAATGATTAGCCAGTTTCATCCCGTAATGGAGAAAGCCATGAATCTGGACATTCTATGGTTTTATGTTGCTCTGGGCAAAACCGTTCGTATTTAAAAGGTTTCTTTTTCTATCTAAGCGTATGGTTTTCTTCGCTAGCAGACCCGTGTTGGTAATTCTGGTTGCCTCAGTGAGGGAATTTTATTCCTCTTATACCCACAACCATCGCCCCCCCCCCTTTTTTTTTTGTTTACATTGGCTTTCGGCATCTTAGGCCACACAGCCAGCCTGATGAATTTTTCCATATAGTTAGACACACCACAGGACGGACATGACATTCACAGACACAACAGTTAAACACCCATGCCCACGGCCGGACTCGAACCGGCGACCTTCGGCACGCGGAGCTAACACTCTAGCCCCTACGCTACCGCGGCCGGCAACCATCGCCTTGTTTGGGGAAACTTATTCTAACGGTGAAGCGGATGTGTTGCTAGTGTAACTAGTGTCCGTATGATTAGTGTATTTTTAATCCTGAAATGTTTAGTTGTGAGAGGGAGATTGTGGACCGTTCCAGCATTCCCGTAGGTAAATACGGGAAACCGCTTAAAAACGCAATCAGGATGGCAGACAAGCCTATACGGGATATGAATCTAGGCTCACTGTACCTCTCGGATTCATTGTGGTACTGCTTCAACAAATGCAGTACTGGTGGTTATTGAAGATATCTCTGGTTGTAATAGAAAGCACTGAAAAATACGTCTTTAATAAAGTCACTTCTTTAAGATGCAAATTCGATAGTTGGCTGACTAGTTCGCCATCCAACAGAAACTGTTGGAAAATTTTTTTATCCGATTTCATTTCACACAGCAAATTAAAATGGGAGGTACGTTCGAAATAAAAGCAACTTATAACAATAGCTCACTTCTAACCACTTTATAAATACTAAGATTATTAAATGCTTTTAATGATTGATAACTACCACATCAGAATTTTTTTTTTAACTGCTTTACGTCTCTTAACAGCGAGGTCTTTAGAGACGGGAAAGGATGGGGGGAAGGAATGGGAAGGAATTCGGCCATGGCCTTTTTAAGGAAGCATCCCGGCATTTGCCTGGAGTGATTTGGGAAACCATGTAAAGCACAAATCTGGATGCCCGGACGGGGATTCGAACCGCCGTCCTCGCGAATGCGAGGCCAGAACGCTATCCGTTACACCACCACGGTCGGTCACATCAGATTTTGAGATTTCCTTTTGAAGAAATAATGTTAATTAAAATGCTCGCAACAGGTATTAACTGGTAATGATTCAAACTCTAACAACGGTGTTTATTTATAAAAAAAACTATTTTGTAATAGGGTAGGTAATCCGCTGGTAAAAAGAACTATTTCCTCCCTCACGAAAAACGGAAATCTGCCAAAATGAGTATTCGCCACGATATTTTAATATCGAAAAACTATGGTGCGAGCTGAGTTGGTATGATCTGGTCAGATTCAGAGGGGAACATTATAGATGTCCGAGGTAACGATGTTTTGTCCGTCTGTTGTTGAGGAAAACAAAGACGGATAGCAATATTTTCGAAGTGTCATATGTTATTCAATGAATGGTCACAATTTTATATAGACGTAATTTCTCTCTAAGTAGCAGCTGTTTGTCGCACCCTGTGTAAGTTTGTTGTACCGTTACAACATCAAACGATTGCATCTCCCTGTGTAAGATTGAGTATGGGAACTGGATTTTGGTCTGTTCGTGCCTTCGAGAGTAAGTTGGTAAATTTTCAGGTGCTGGCCTATTCTTTGGTCTTGCATTAGGAAGGACGCGGGTTCGAATCCCGTTCCAACCAACCAGATTTCTGTTTTCCATGGTTTACAGAAATCAAACCAGGCGAATGCCACTATGGTTCCTTCAAAAGGCCAAGTGTGAATTCCTTTCCGTTCTTTGCCCCAATACTTTCAGTCCCTAACGATCCCGAAGTAAAACTATAAAAAAGTGAGCATATTCTACACATGTGGCAGAAGTCTGAGTTCACTTCAGGATGCTGCTAAGTATGAAGTTATTGTTATGGAAATGAAGTTCGGAAGCGCTGTAAGCTTCTAATATAACTTGCCAAATTCTCTGCACTTCTTCCAGTCGCTGCTTTAATCATCGCACATCAAGGTCTACTAAATTGACGACTTCAATTCGTGCCGAACGTTCAAATACAGAGATTTGCTGACTCTATAACAATGTTATGGTTAGTTCTAAAAATTGAAATCGGAAGGTTGATGCAATCGCTACAATATATTACAAAATTGGATTATTCTCTAAAATGTTTGAAAAATAACTGCATGCACTTGAATTAGAAAATATCCCCACGTCAGGAACGAAAAACGCTTATGCTCTCAGAAAATGTGGGCAAAAACTAAGACAGAAAACTTCAGTGCATAAAAATTTTACAATTTTTTTTTTTTAAATGCATCAAGTTCAGTTTATCAAAATGAAACGAAACGTGCCCCAAATTGAAAGTACTATCGACACTATTAAAAAAAAAAAAAAAAAAAAAAAAAATTGTCGCGAACAAAAAAATTCTAGAGAAATAAATATTTTCAAAATTCATGGTCCGGCGTATGAGCAATTTATGACAAATAAATGTAAGAAATAAAGTACCCTCTAAAGTCAATGAGAAATGCGTATGATTCCAACATTATAACATGTTCAGTCAGTATAAATCTTTCAAATAATGGAAGATGTGTAGCCTGCCTTAAGAGTAACACATTTTTATATAGTTTAACGTTTATATTTGTAAAGAATTGCATTTATTCACTGTTGGATGTTCTACAATGTAAATCAGACAAATAATATTGCACACTGTTTCGAGAACGACGGAGGTAAATTAGTAATTCTCTCGCCCCAGGCAGTGTAACCAACTTCAGGATTTTATTCATTAGGTTAAATTCAAATAATGTTTTAAAATTCAGTATTTGAATTATTCATATCAGAGTTGCTCCGAAGAGAATAAGCCTGATTGTAAACAGCGACAAATGAAAATTCTATCAGTCATAAGGTGAAACAAATGAGCTTACATACTGTTTAACATCCGATACAGTAGGCCTACATTCAGATATAAATTCAGTGAAATACTTTCTCCATCAATCTATTCGGTTCACAGTACAAAAGAGATTATATTAACAATGTCTGCTTTCTGTCACGCCGTTAAGGATAGTGGTCGCTAGATTTCTTATTGTGTTTAGTAAGTGCAGGTGTGTATGAATATTTATGAGTGTTCTTTCAAACATTGCAGAAAGCTGGAGCTACGCTTTGGTAAGCTACGAATTATTATTGTTCCGTATGTGCTCCTATAGAGCTGTTCCTCGTTAATTCTAGATTACTTCTACTTGCCAAAAATTGACGATTGAAGGTTGGGTTTACTAATATTTACAGATATAAATTCCAAATCTGAGTGGAGTAACTATATTCATTTTATGCGATCATTATGGATAAAACTATTCTGTACCAAAATGAAATAAACTTTGATCGCGACTAACTTAAAATAACGCTCTGTGAATGTCAAACACTAGGATCGCCGACGGGGTGCCTACCCCGGGTAAGCTCGATTTCAGTTTGGCAACACAACGCTTACAGTGTCTCCAGGATAGGTTTTGTGCTTTCCTTATGGTAGTTAATTAAACTGAATGTTAATATGGACGTAATAGTTTACAAATTCGATGCATCATTACTAGATCTAGAAATAATGGTTGAATAATACTATTCAGTGAGAGCGAATGAATTTGGTACATAATACATCTCATAGAGTCACAAATATACAACTGCTGTCTCTTTCTTTTGAATAGATATCTGAAGAAGGCAAACACATAGGCAGGTATATAAGAATTAAATGTTATTCAGATCGGGAAAAGAAACCGGATAACAAACGAAAGTCGACCTCACATATTCTTGATTCGTCTTTTGGCCGTAATATTAAAGGTGCAGGAAGTGTAGCTGGCTATCCGCAGGAAGCTATTCTCTTCTGAGGTACGATTTGGAAAATCTTTTTACCATTTGGTGTTGCCCTATGTGGTGAGGCCATATATTATTCGTCTTCTTATGTCTGGCAGCAAGTTTATTATCCCTCTCTTCTTTCATTCTTTTACACCATAATTGTTGAATATGTTACGATTACAGTCATCTCCAAGAATGCATTAAAACTAGAAGTATCAGAAAAGGCCATGAGACACCACTCTATTATCGAGATTCTCCAAGAAGATCCTCTGGACACCTTGCAGACCGGATATGCCACTCTCATTCCAGGGTCGTATTAAGTTCAAATCTGGATTGAGTGGTGGCTGCTTTATCTTTATTCATTTAAATGTTTATTTACCCTTGCAGGATTAGGGCTGTCGAACTCTCTCTTACATCTCTCCATGTATTTGTAAAACATAACTTAACGCTTTCCAAAAATTAACACCACACAATACTTTATTTCACATTTTGCTTAAATTAACTTAATATCTAAAATACTAGTTAAAATCTTATTAATATTGATGTTTAGTTGCTAAATAATAAAGTTACTGGTATGAACTAATGTAAATGTAGGATGAAGAAGAAATCGGTACAAACTAAATACTAATGAACACTGGAGAAACTTCGTAAAAAGGCAAAGAGTAAAGGTAGAATAAATACGTGTAGACTAAAAAATAAAACCAATTGAATTCTGTGGATAAATTATATGTGGAAGAACACGTTGTTCAGCTAGTGCTGAAACAGGTAATGGATTCTGAACCGATTTCTTTGATAGTTCTCATTTTCACTGAAAAATCATTCCACAATCTAGCCGCTGAAATGGAAAAGGAATTGGCAAGAGTTTCAGAGCTATGGGAGGAGATGGTTAGTATATTTGAGTTCAGATATGTCATGTCAATTTTATGGCAAACTCCGTAAGTATATGATGTTTGAATAAAGATGGGTGGGAGTTTTCAGGTGGATAACGCGCTTAAGGACACTTAGAGAGTGGAACCATTGTAAGCGATCGCATGAAGGAGTGAAGCGACTGTGGCTGAGCTAATCCCCCACTCACGCATCGCGGCTATGCATCTGGCCTGTTCACTTCCACTGGGTTACGCGTTTCAAGATTCTTCTTTCCGTCAAAACTCTAAAACCACGGGTATGTATATTTAGGGTAGCTAATTAGTCGGCAATTGATTTGTGCAGGTTTCCATGTTTGGCATCTGTCTTATTTGATACTGAAATATTCGTTTCTTCAGTTATTCAATATTATGAGACAGCTAGGAATAAGATCCTGTAGGACTTCGTGGACGGGAAGAGTAATCAGGCTGAAGCAGTTTTCGCCATTTTCGTGTAAAAGTTTCTTGGGATTTCAACTCTGATGGAGGAATATAACGGGTGGTTCAAAGATAGAGGATGGGCGTTTTTAGTATGTCTGTTATGGTCCCCATTCGTTCATTCAGGGTGATTTAGGTGCACGGCAGTGCACCCGCCAAGTCGAGTCAACGGCGGCACTGCCTACCCTCTTCTCGAAGCGATTCGGGCCATTTTTGAACCTTAATTTCATCGATCTCATTTATGCTACATATCTCAAATTTCTGTTATACATAGACATCAGCAATCTTAGCAAATGTACTAAATTTTATTTTGTTACTCTTCTTAGTTCGTATGTTATTCGGATGCAAACTTCAGAGATTTTGATACTCACTCACTCACTGACACTGACTGATGATCATCAAAATTCTAAGGCACTTCCCGTAGCCGTAGAAAGCTGAAATTTGGTACACAGATAAAACTTTACCCACATATTACGAGAAAAGTCTGAAACTCGTAAATTTCCATATGCCTACCCCCTTACCTATCCCTAACGGGAAATCGCTTTCTACCCTAATTACTTTATAAACCTCAGATTTTCACTATGGAGTGAGCAAACTTTGTTTAACTAATGTGTTAAATTTTACTTTTTTCCTTCTCTTACTTTGGAAATTATTGAAATTCTAAATTTTACTTCAGCACTACACCACGACATCAAAATTCCACTGTACTTCCAGCAATGCTAGAAACAAGTAATTTGGTACACATATATGGTTTCATCCCTAAATCATAATAATAATCGGATATTGGAGTTTTGCCCTGTATTTATTGAATTACAGTCGCAAACATGAAAACTTCTGGCACATATTTGCGGCTTGATTACTTTGCTCCTGATGAAGCTACAAACCTGATATTTCCATACTATATAGAGGCAAGCAAGTTTAACCAGAGCCTTAATTTTTACTTTGTGACTATGATTATTTTTTAAGTTCTTTGTTATTTATTTGAGGCGGTAGTTAAACCAACTGCAATGTTCATTGCTCGGCTACGACGCACATTAATTGTTTGCAGAGAGTGGGGCATTGTTGGTAATAATTTGCTAATTTTCCCTATATTTATTGAATGGCAACCCAAACGTGAAACGTTCCAGTACATATTTGCAGGTTAATTGCTTTGTTCTGGATGAAGCTATATGCTCAAATCGTCGAACCTGTCCAATGAAGAGAATCAATTTCCAACATATTTAAAAACAGAAAAACAAAAGAAGGTGCGGGTATGTGTGTGTGGTTGGGGGAGGGGGTTTAACTAAGAGCGGCTTTATTTCAGATTGATCTTTTCTTCTTTCTTTGGCATGAACATCATATTCTTGGGTTCTAATAACTTAAGCTGCTCGTGTTCTGCTAGAGCTACACTTTGGGCCAGGTTTAGGCCCGCAAGGCATATCAAAAAATAAGACAAAATAAACTGGTGCCAGAAACTTTTAGGCAAACACAAAATAATAGTACAGTGAAGAGCAAATCGACCTCGATACTAAATAATACGTTTTTTCTCTAAACGAAATTTACTAACAAATCACACACGCAAGAAGCACAGCTTGAGCAACCGACGTAACGTTACAGACTAAAAATGCATTCGTCTGTATGTCACCATTAGATAAGTTATCAAGATTTCTTGACTACAACTGTTGATAATACAGAAAATAATAATAATAATGTTCTGTGTCCTTGCTACAGATACAAAGTATTCCTTGTCAAATTCAATCATTATCGATATAGCCATTTAGTCGTCAAAACGTAACATAAAGACAGAGATCTACTTCCACATTTATGATATTAGCACTGACCACTGATCAATATAGCGTAAATAAGTGTACATGTACAGCATTGCACCCATACATCTGTGATATCTACAGTTTAACATGGAATCCGAACAACCAAGCGTCCAGGCGTGGCTCATACGATCAAAAAGAACTCTTTAAAATCTTTGTATCCACCGAGATTTGAACCGAAGACCACGGTCCAAACATCAGTAAGCAAGCGCGTTAACCATTGAGCTACAAGACAGCTATGCGGCAATATACTACAGAGACGTAAACAACCTATTCTTCTGTCTATTGCTGATCAGTAATATTTCAAAAATATGTAACATGTATTATTTATACAGAAAAAAGTACGTTTTGTCCATCCTAATGCCAAATATCATCTCTTGTCAAATTTCATGACGATAGGTTAGCAGTATAGCCCAAGAAATGTAACAAACAGACAAAGAGACAGATAGACAAAGTTACTTTCGTATTTATAATATTAGTATAGATTTATTTTATGACCTGTCAAAACCGAAAGAAATCTTGGGCTTTTGTATATTTAAGCTTGATAATGCTTCGCATTTGTATTTACACAGGTTATCAAATTTCTCGGATCATTTACTTTTCCTAACCTATGGACAGAACTTTTCAGGTACGAAGAACTTACGCAAAACATGCGACAGGTAAATTCGACATTCGTTGAAATGTTGCTCAGAATAAGGGTAGGCGTTACAACGCAACAAGACCGTGACGTATTGAATAAAAGATTGATTACTCTACAAACTAATTCAAATGATGGCAGAATAGCAGAATGTCTTTCTAAACTCTCAGACGATACAGTTTGTTTACTGCCGACGAGACACATATGTCAGCAGTTAAATGACGCTATGTTAAAAGCAATTCCACGTGCAGAAATAAAACTTGTTGCAACAGATAGTATAGACTGTCCAAGATATCTTTCTAAAAGAGCTCACGAGAGCATTACAAAATACGAGGAAGACTCTTCTATGGCAGCCGGGTTAGAAGAGATCATAATAACTAATGAAGGAGCGAGAGTAATGTTGAAACGTAATACTGACGGAAATGTGGGTTTAGTAAACAGAGCAATAGGAACTATAGATAAAGTAAAGTGGGATTCTGAAAATAAGAAGGAAAACAGAGTGGTAATAAAATTTAATAATTGTTTAAAACATGAGCTGGCTACAGTAAAATCAAAATTTGAAATTATTAAAAGAGCATTTGTACACAGGAAACAATACCCCATTTGTGTAGCATGTTCCATAAACTACACACAAATGCCAAGGACTCAGTTTAAATAGCACCCTGATTGACATTGGATCCTCAGTATTTTCGTGCGGGCAAGCTTACGTGGCACTATCGAAAGTGAAAAGTCTTAGTGGCGTGCATCTCATTAACGCTGACTTCAGTAACATCAAAGCTCAGAAGTCCGCTATAACCGAGTATAATCGTCTGAGGGAAAATTTCCGACCAGATCTGCCTCAAATAAATTACACAAAACCAACGGTGAGAAAGCGTAAGGACAAAGAATGGGCTCTGCAGGAAACAATAGCGGATGTCCAACAAATGGAATGCAAAAAGATTCATAATGAACTATTAACCCACAAAAAGAAATGATAAAACGTATAACAAAAAACATAATACAGCTTTGACCTTCTGTCAAAAAAGTTTACACATGCCAAAATTAGAATGTATGTCCTGTAACAAACTTCAAGTTTGGAATCAACTTAGGGATCAGAACCGTTGTATTAACTTACATACAGCACACATGTTTGTCAGCAATGCCTTGTTTCCACATGCGAGTTCAGTGACCTCTATGTCAGTACCATTACTCCAGAAATAAGTGCGCTTTGACTCAAATTACACGAAAAAAACTGAGTTATTACGACAAGCTTACCATAAATTCCTTACACGAAAGGAGAGAAAATGCTCCAGTTTGGAAACTAACGAATTCTTGAAATAAACCAAGTGCTAATACTAACTATGCACATGGGGTGTAACAGTAGACTAGCCTCCTCGTGGTGCACCCTGGGCAACGCGTGGCAAAGCCGCGGCTGAACAGTCTACATCTCAACTGGTTGCTGGACTAGCAGCTTTATGACACAGCACAATATTGTCAACTTCAAATAGTTCTTCTCAGACTCATCAGTAAATTGATTTCCCCGTATTTATTTAATTACAATCCCAACCATGAAAAATTCTGGCACATATATGCGGCTTAATTACTTTGCTCCTGATGAAGTTACACGCTTTAGAATTTTTCAATGAATAGAAATCAGCAAGTTCAACTAATACCTTAAATTTTACTTTGTTCCTATAGTTAGTTTGGAAGATATTAGTAATTATTTGAGGTGGTAGTTAAATCAGCGGCAATCCGCATTGCTCGGCTAAGGCGCACAAGCATTGTTTTCAGAAATTGGGTCGTTTTTGGTAATGTATATTAATGTCTTCAATTATGAAATTTTCTTATTCGCCGATTTTCAAATGGAATCATTACATCTGAGCGGTGATTTAGAATAAGTGATAAACTTACAAAAAAGAAGTGAAATCCCACAAAAACAATTCTTGTAAAAAATAGGCCAAGTCTCGTGTTCGTGTAGTGACAAAAAGTTATGAGATCTTATTCTGAGCCAAGTCTGCACTTTAAAGTTGTATTCACTTCACTTTATGAAACAGAATGGTTTCTCTCGGTGTCATAGATCGTTTGTTAAGAATTTAAAAAATTCTGGTGACTTGGACATTATGCACGTTATAATTTTTACTGAAATTGTGGGCATAATGCATACTTGTCAAATTCGAAAAAGAGCGAGGGTTATCTTGGCTTTTGCGTATTTGATGAAGCAGCACATTAACTAAAACATGGCGCGCATAATGGACAAGTCACCAGAATTTTTTTAATTCTAAACAAACGATCTATGACACCGAGAGAAACCATTCTGTTTCATAAAGTGAAGTGAATACAACTGTAAAGTGTAGACTTGGCTCAGAATAAGATCTCATAACTTTTTGTCACTACACGAACACGAGACTTGGCCTATTTTTTACAAGAATTGTTTGTGTGGGATACTATCTTTCGAGTATGGGCACAGCTTTGTCAAAAAGGAGCACAGTATTCGTGACTTGATACACAAGTGCCAGAGCGGCACTACTAAGGACTGCAATCCCGCAGTGTTTTCAATCCCGTGGGATCCGCGCGGGATTTGCGTGAATCCCGCGGGATCCCGCGGGATCCCGCGGGATCCGTGCGGGATTGGCACAAACAGTTTTTTAACGCATATATTTAAAACATAGTTACTTAAAACGTTAATAAATTAAATAATAATTAAATTAATAAATATTTTTAATGTTAAATGATAAAAATTAACAGTTAACAATATTTTGATTGGCAAAATGACATTAAAACTTTTTAGCGTGTCTTAAGTGTATTACGAGGTTTTACATTTTTGTTTTTTAATCTAAACCAATTTTTAAATAAATAATAAAAATGGAAAATATTGGTCTTAGGTCATATTATGTGCCGTACAATACATCACATAAGTTTAAAAATATGGTTTGCTTAATGGCCAAGTTTCCAGAGTTTTTTTTTTTTTAATTATAAATAAACGTTCCATAACACCGAGAAAACCATTCAATTTCACAAAGTGAAGTGAATATACTCTGTAAAGTGTAGACTTGGCTCAGAACAAGATTTCATAACTTTTTGTCTCTGCACAACTACGAGACTTGGCCTTTTTTTGCGTGATTCATTATTATGTCTCCTGATTCCTTGATTGATATTACGGTTGATTCAATGTTATTAAAAGAAACTAATAACCAAAACGTTAACTGTCAAATATCCGTGTAGTTCAGATAACGTGTGCGACACTTAAAAAATAATTATATAGTTAGAAAATCGTACTATAAATTACTCAAATTACAGAAATCTGTACTCGAAACAAATGTAAGTTTTGTTGAATACGTAAAAGTGTATCAATTTACTTACGAATGACGAAGGTTGACAAAAACAAACGCTTATTCCGTCAAATGCCAACTGCTCTGGTACAGCAAACAGTGCAATACATCCGATAGAGACTGAGTGGGACAGCGAGTCACGCAGACTGACACGCGTTTCCGCCGGATTTTGCGGATTGCGGATCCGCTTAATTTTGTGCGGGATCCGCCAGATTGTCTAATAATGCGGGATCCCGCGGGATTGCGGGATCCCGCTTTGCTGGATTGCAATCCCTAGGCACTACATAATGTAGCTGCTTGAGCTCAACAACTAACTGTCGGTCAATTTTCTTATTATGTCATTCTGAGCTTCTGGAATCTACATCTACATATATACTCTGCAATTCACAAAATTGTGGGTGCCAGAGGGTGCTCAGCACCAAAGCTAATCTCTTTGTTGTGCATTCCAATCCCTAATGATACGTGGGAAAAAAGAATTCATATAAGAATCATTGCGGCACCTTATTTCTCTAATCTTATCTATCCTGTCATTCCGGCTCAAATAGGTTGGTGAACGAAGTATTTCACTACACTCGTGAGTGAAAGTGGAAGTACGCATGTTTACCAATAAGTTTAAACAGAAGCATTTGCGAGTTGGGGAACGATATAATGTGACGCTCACGTAGGCTACGTAGAGTGGAAATTGTGTTTTGGTCTTTACCTTCAAAAGAAACTTTTAATTGTTGGTCTAGTTAAAATTCTCATAATTGAGTCTCCTTTGGGTTTATAAACACTTTTTTTCGACGTTTATGTGTGAATTAATATCCAAAACAATGAATATATGCATAATGACATAGAAAATTTGCTTTAACACTTGGTGGAGACAATTTGTAATATAACCAAAGCGTGTTTAATGTATGGGAGGAGAAACAGAAATAGTGATTTTTTTTTTCACTGTGTGGTGTAATTCGGTATCTCATAGTTCCTTGTTACATTGTAAGAAATTTTACAGATTTTGTTAATCTTACAGTATGCAACCAAACACAAAGGAAATAATTAGTAATACCAACTCTAACTCGCAGAGAAAGCATGTGACATATAAAGATCTTAAAATTATTGCCTGTAGCTTTTTTGATTCTACCAGTTCGAATCTTCAGTTATTAATATCTGTAAAAACTGGTAGTACTACGAGACGAAACCTGAAGTCTTGGTGAAATTTTCTTTTCGACGCACGCGTGAGCACAGAGGCGGTGATCTCATCGTGTCACTGAAGAGGAAGAAGTTTATTTGGGTCAGACACACTGGCGCTACACTTCCGTCCGTGTGTTTACTCCTGGCATATTTCTTCTAAAACCAAGCAAAACTAAATTTGTTATTCTCTCTTTAGCTGTAAGTGTGTTTTTGTTGGCAGCCCACGCAGTAATTTAATGGAAAGAATGTTGTCAACAAATGAACGCGGTGACCAGCAGCTTCTAAGCTGCTGAAGCTGTAGCATTCCTCCGGGCTGGCTGGCTCTGTCTTTTCCGCGGACGATCCTTTATTTTACTGTGACCAAAGCCATGTGATTGCAAGTCATAGTCTATATGATATGAGACGTAATTATCAGTATGTTTTGTCGCAACAAATAAAAAACAAAAGGTTAATTATCAATATAAGATGGGGAAAGGATTGCTTGCTGAAGACTTGAAATGTAAATATCTTGGCATAGCATTTGATAACAAGCTTAACTGGGCAGGACACATTGGACAGGTGGTATGGAAAGGTTTCAAAATCCTGCACTTGTTGGAGACAGTGATGAGGGGATGCACGAGAAAAGTAAAGGAACTGGGTTACAAAACTTTGAACAGACCATTGCTCGAATATGGTAGTGTAGTATGGGACACACATTTTGAGTATCAAATACAGGAGTTGGAGAAGGTGCAAAAAAGGGCTGCTAGATTTGGGTGGTGTAGTGAAATTGCCACCGGAGCGTGTGCTCCATTGCAATTAAATTAAATAATTAAAAAACAATTGCAGCAATGAGGCTACATTATCTTTTCTTGTTTTACCGCGCCTGACGTATTTCTGTGATTGATTAAAGTCCGCATTTTAACTTTTACATGGTTTACTTCCACAAAACTCAATGCAGGGATATTTTAGAACTTCTGTCAGACCACTCCTAATACTTCTCCTGTTTTTATTAGAACATGGTAGGCCAAAATCCCGACGGTTGCTACAACAACTAAAAAGTGAAAAGTCTACAATAAGTCACCCACTGAAATCTAATATACTACCATCATTGGTCCAAAACTTGTTCTAATGCATTACAGCTTAATAGAAAATACCGAATTCATGTTAATGAAAACAGATAATCGGATACATCAAGTTATTGCATACACACAATCTTTATACGAATTGGATACCTAGATATAATTTTGCTTGCCCGACATTTGGATGGATCCTCCCTTTTTTTTTTCTCACCAGTCTCTCGACTGATTTGTTGCAATCCCCCATCCTTACTATCTACCGCTAGCCTTTTAATCTCAACATAACCTTTACAATCCACGTCCTCAATTGTCTGCTTCATATGTTCTAATGTCTGTCTTGCTCTGCAGCTTTTACGTTCGACTGTTCCCTGTACTAACAAATTAACTAATCCTGCATGTATCAAAATATTACCTACCATCCTGTCTCTTCTTTCTGTAATATTGTTCCACAAACTTCTTTCGTCGCCCATCAATTCCAAAACTCGTTCGTTTCTCACTTTATCCGTCCACCTAATTTTCAGCTTCCTTCTAAAGCATCACATTTAAATTGCTTCAATTTTCCTTCTGTATGGTAAAGTCCATGGTATGTTGCGATAACACTGTGACGCCCTTATTTCCGTTCTATGTATCCTTAGGGCTAGAAAAAGAAAGTAAAAAGCGGTTTTGTAACTGGATGCCAATCAGGTACGCGACAGACAATTACGTTGGTGTGGTGTCCAGTGGGATGAAGCCACCAGCCGCGTCTCCAAAGCGCAGGGTCGCCTGGGGCCGAGCATGCGCGCAGCCGTGGCGTCGCGGCGGCAGACGCTGCCGAGCGCACACGTCGGGACGCAGCTGCGCTGGAGACACCCAGACGCCTCTCCGACCTCGAGCAGTCGCGGGACAACAAGTGTTCAGTCGCGCCTGGGTGCTGCGCGCCATCCTCCGGACGGCAGCTCAGGCGGGCTCGTGGCAGCGTTATTGTGTGGGGTATTGCACCGCAACACCTCCTAAAAGATTCCGCTGCTTCACTACTACTGTGCACCAGACTGGCGTCGCCTACGATGTGAGAACCACGAGCTGGGATCATCGATGTTAAAAACCGTCGTAGTTATGTGTAGTCTTTGGTGTGTATTCTCACCAAGTCTCGGATATTCAGAAAGCTTCGCATAAGAGATAACATGATGTTGGTGCCCCCAAAGACATAAGTGTGATATCAGTGTAACTAAACAACTGGCAGGGAAAGAACAATCTTCTCTGAAGCTAACAATTCTATCTATTGTCAGTCAACTGTCGGAATGTGTACGATAATCTTTGGTTACCGCTAATGTTCTGCTTAAACATTTGTGATAGCATATGGCTTAGACATACATCTAAAAGTGCGGTCGGAACAACTTGATGAGGGTTTATGGCATTATTCTCTATTGATCGTTATGTCTGCGTCCTGTAGTTTACAACTACTAGTAGTTTTACTCATTTGTCAATTACTTCTAGGAATCGCAGGTGACTACACAGTGATGATCCCTATAACCAACCAACTTGTCTGACAAAGCGAATAAACGTCTCCAGAAGACCATGTCTGACAGCTTTACTATCTCGTCAGTGATGTCCAGAAATACTAAATGATGATGAATTACTAATACAGACATCATTTCCAACATCCACTGAGCATTTACACGATTTATTGGCAAGTGTTTGTGTCTGTCGGCTGATTTATCTGAGGAGCGAATTGCGCGGCCCTTGCAGACGACCTGTGGCGTACGACCAGAACATTGGACGCGTGGTCTGTGGCCAGCATGAATGCTGATTCAATTACCGGCAATGAAGGGACCTCCGGAGGACGGCGATTGCGTCTTTTGTGAAGCTGCTGTGGGGGCCTAAAGTGCGACATCTCCACTGCTGGTGCAAGCGACAGTTTCGGTGTGCGCAAGCTGTACGTACAGCTAAATCGCTGTAACCTTCCATATCATGGAAATAGTTTAGAATACACAGCGGTGAACTACTGTGGGCAGAAGACTTACTGCCACCGGCACCCTACATTCTTAATGTCTTTCAAAGTTCTAAGCAACAGGTGTTTTATTAAGGCAGTAAGGTACAGTACGCTTTTATTACAGCTAGTTTAAATACATTTCACGTAACAGATTAATCCGACTGGAAGTATGACGTTACTAACATGTTTCGAAAAGTAGTCCACTTTAAGAATGATCAAAATTTTTAATGTTACACATGAATTGCTTTTGCATTGTTAGTGAATGAAACTGATAAAATTTTAGATTTGTGTCATTTGCCCAATTACTCACTAGTACTAAATACATGGATTTAGAGTTGTGCTAGTGTCTGAATAAGGGGATGAACAAGAAGAAATAAGCGTAAGAATCACACCAATTAACGGGAAATGTGCTTCGGCATCTTGGAAGCAAGAAATATCTACAGGGGTCCTACATGAGGCGTAATTAGAAACGTTTGTGAGGTAAGTCTCAATTCTAGAATTATTTTTGTATCAATTCAGAATAATGTAAGAGAGGGTTTTTTTTATAAAAAAAATAATTTATTACATTGTAAAGTGATGAATATTTTTAAAATCATTTTATTTTCTCGATTGTATGTTTCAGTTCATATGTAAGAGTGAAAGTTGATTTCTTCTTTGCTTAAAGATACCCTAACGCAGAAAATTTCAGCTGTTTCAAGTGTTTGGGTTTCCTTACCTTCTGAGTGAAAGGCAGAACCTTAAATGACTCATTTATCAGTATGTATCTCTGTTTGACCGTCTGTCAGTCTCATAATATGTGAACCTTTAAATGTAGAACATCTTAACTACTCATTGTTTAAGTTCCAATAGCCTTAACACGATGATGTAAAATTTGGAAAATTTATGGGGAGGATTAAATAACTGTAGAAGATTTTGTGGGGGACTGAAGGAAATCATTCCTTAGGTTATTTTAACAGGTGTCATCTGAAATCTGGCAATCCTCCAATCTCAAAATGAACGGATTTTTCTATTTATTTAAAAAATTAATCTCATAACCAGAACTAACGAACATAAAATTGTTTTAAAATGTACAGTCATATTTAGGTTCCTAAAATTTACAGGAAATTTTAGCCCATCTGTGTGAAATTTGTGATCTTCGCAAAGTAATTAAACCAGTTCGTCAAACAGATTTTCCACAAAAAAAAAAAAAAAAAAAAAAAAAAAAAATTTGACAGAGAATTACATTAGTCAGATAATCTGTGTATCGCGTATTTTTTTTTAAAGACTTAGTCCAATTTATTTCAGCTGTTTCTTTGTGACTAATTTGAATACCATTTGAAAGTAATAATTAAATGTAATTAAAAAAGATTTATATTGATTTTTTTAAATCACATTTTTTTGTGAATTCGATTTACTACTCAATCTACGTATCGTACCATTCATAGCATAGGGCAAAATAAATGATTCAAGTACTATTATTTGATGTCATCATGCGCTTATGAAGAAGTTATATATTCAGACTGAATGAATCACAGAATGACAATCTCGCCTGAAGGGAAAGTGGTCTTGCAATATACGTATAGTAATTTCGTAGGATTTTTTTGTTGTTTTTTGTTGATAAAAACTATTTTTTTTCTTTTAATTAGGACATAACCCCATGTCAGATCCCTTTGGAAAAAAGATTATTTTTGATAAGGGGGAGGGAAGTGAGCGTCGCTGTCTGTCGACAAACCTATAAACTTCATTTTAACATCTTTTGTTTAACTGTGTTAGAAACAAAAGTGAGACTAAAATGGAAGTTTCTTTCAGCATTTACCGAAATAATTACGGAGAAACCACTTATAAATCGCAATGAAGATGGTAGGTAGCCAGTCTGGCTTGGGGATTGAAATCACTCTGGTTATGCATCCGGAGATCTCATGTGGTGTTGATGCACTGAGACATATAACTCGATTTAAGCAGGATCCATACTCTAACAAGATAATGTTGAAGTGCACTTGATCTTTTAAGGTGTTTGATTTGTGAAAAGTTTCTATTTCATGGCTTAAATAAGTTTCAAGTTTCCGCATACCTCAAGTCACGTTTAATACCTTCACCCTGTTTATCTGCTTGTGACAGGTTCTTAGAAACCTGTTAAACTAATTGACGAGGAATATGATTCAAGAAACGTAGGTACCTGTCCAGCATATAATCAAAATTTTTCTTTCCTCTAACTATAGTTCCAATAATCAAGATCCATTTGCTTTAGATAACATGATACGATACGTGCAAAACGCATTCCCGGCAGAAATTATTAAAAGAGATAATAATAACAATAAGACGAATATAAGGTTTGGATTTCTATAACATTTTATTGATAACTTGTATCTGTTTGTTATTGACACTATAACTAATGCAACATTGATCTGGCTAGTTTACTTTCAGTATTTTAGTAGGTACGTAAGTTATCAAAAAGAACACATTACTTACGTAAAAAAAGCTCGACACATAAAAGAAGTAGTAGTTATTTATTTATTTATTTCTCGTGCCCAGGACATTCCAAGTTGAAACAAAACAATTAAATTAATTAATTAACATTAAGCTTTTGGACTATAGAGCACAATTAAATGGAGTGTAACCAGAATTGCAATCCTGATGGCCTTCTCATTTGCCCTAAAAATGTCGTCGATAGTATAGGTTTCAGGTAAATTCCTGCATACCAGAAGATGTTGTGGGTCCTGCAGCTCACCATATTCACATAGTTCGTTTTCAATAGAGTAACCCCATTTTTTTATGTTAGATCTACATCGAGACACTTCAGTTCTTAATTTATTTAATGCCTTCCATATGGCATATGGCTAATTACACCCCGCAGCCGGTGCCTCTTTGATATTCCTCCAGTGCCCTTCAGGTGACGAATTTCGCCATTCTTGTACACGGCGTGCTCCAGGTGAAGATGTTATGACTGTAGTTGATTGTAAGAAGCACCTTCTTGACTTTAGCCATGCGGGTTGAGGTTCGTGTCCAAACAAAGGGTGTCTGGGGGGTCTGTTTCCTCTTCTTCATCTCTGCAGCTGTTTTCTTCGAATGTCAGGTGGTGCCAGCTATACTCATGATTTGGTATATTTTGCTGACAGGAGTTGGTTTCCGGCAACCTGTTACAATGCGGCCAGTATCATTCAGTGCTATATCAACCTGAGTAGTATTTGCAGAATTTTGCCAAACTCTTTCGATTCAACCTAAGAAGTAGTAATTAAAGACTATCAGTACGAAGGCAGGAGCAATTATCGTACGTAACAGTCGAAATTACTTTTCAAATAGAGATATACATAATCTCTTTTCCGCCCAAACAGTAAGTTCCTAGATTTGATCGTATGACTATTTTTTGGGATCCGATGAAGCTGTGTTGATGATTTTTGGCAGCAAGTATCTTATACGGATGTTGCTTTTTTTTTTTTGTTTAACGAAACATTAACTCACGTATTAACGATTGGAATTCGAGAGACGTCCCAATGAGTATACATTTATGCATTGATTCTGTTGTCAGGCCATTTATCTGTTTCTGATCTAACAAGCGCGTTAAAATATAGTTTAAATCTGACGTTTCAATTATTCTGCTGGAATGATATTTTTCTTTGTCATGACAGTTGAATGATAATGATTATAATATCATGCAGATTCACTGTTGGTAGCAGCCTTTCAAATGAATTACTAAACTGTATTCATTTCTATTAATAGTCCTTACTTGGCACCACACCTTTAATTTTTTTTAATAAAAAAGGTAAATTCTTCTTTTTTTCTTATGGCTTTTGGCTTCGTCAACTTCGAGGCGGGAAAAGACTGGGGACAAGAAACGGGGAGAAATTCGGTCAAGGCGTTTTGAAGCAACAATTCCGGCTTCTCCTGGAGTGATTTTGGGAAACCACGAAAACCTAAATCTGAATAGCCGTACCAGGATTTGAACACGGGTCCTCCAGAGGATTACACCGAGCTCGGTAATGAAAAAACCCAATTGGCGCTCAGCCAGTAGCAAGTTTGTTTTCTTTAATCACGCAGCAATGTTTCAGGGTGTATGGACGGTACACTAGAAATACAACACTCAATTACAGCCACCCACGTACTTGACCGGTCTCGAACCGGTCACCCTTTGAATGAATAGCAAGTACGCTGGCAGGATTGACAGATTTTTTCATCATAAATAATGTTGCCCGCCCTCCCTCCAGCCACACTGCAGTGAGATCTGTAATTTAAACCATACTTGCTATTTTCGAATTGTGTGGCCATACGTCTCGTTCCCTACTCGCAGCGTACCAGATCGCGAAAATTACGCCCATCAATGGGACTAACAAATTAAACTCAGGTAGATTGCCATAATTACTAAGCTACTGTGGCATCAATCTGATAAAGAAAGGAAGGGCGTATGACATTGTTGGCCGGGAGACCCAGAAGGGTAATTCGGCCACCGTTTTGACAGAGTTTCTATTTGCCGCGCATGCGCCTCTGTCATGGCTACCCTTAACATAACACGGTAATCCTACCAGGCACAGGGGACCTACAGTTTAACGTCAGCCGGCTTAACCAATAAGCCATCAAAACGCTCAGCATCATCCAATAGGGAGATTGTGTTGAATGATACTGTTTTTAAATTAAGTAGAAACTGCAGTTACTGTATAAATGTGGTCGCGTTTGTTGTACCAAATTTGGTTGCGGAGCGGTAATACTCGGGGATGAAATTCGGGAAGACGAGTGTATAAATCCCCGTCCGGCCATTCAGACTCCGGTTTTCCATTGTTGTAAATCACTCCAGGCGTTCGCTGGCGTGGTCTCTTTAAATAGTCATGGTCGCTCCTTTTTTTCCCACTCCATTCTTGTCCTGCTCTGATGACCTCGACGTTGACGAGCAGTAAAGCACGAAGAAAAGGAAAAAAAAAATGAACTCAACTGCGATGGAGCACATGCTCCGGTGACCAATTCCCTATTCATCTCATTACCCATTTCATTTATTTTTAATTATAATCTTACATAATTTGACCGCTAAAATCCTCCACCCATTTATTTTAGCCATTTTTAATTTTTATGTACACTCAGCAATTTTGAAAGATTATTCATCATTTCCTTTGGTAATTTATTCCAATCTCCAACACTTCTCTCAACAGAAAATTTTACCACTGTCTTTCGCACATAATGTACTGCCAGCTTGTGCCCACGGTAATTGTTTTCCTTTCCATGCACTGTTCCCAACATCCCTGAAAATCCCATCACCAATATACCCAGTACACTCCCAGTATACTCTTCACCCTCATCCTGTCTTCCAATCACCCCCGTCCAGCTCCTTTATCATATCAGTTAGTAACTGAGTCCTGCGGTAATTTTCACAAACAAATCCCTCCAACTCCTGTGTTTGATATCAGAAATGCGGTTCCCAAACTACTACATTATATTCAAGCAATGATCTAACAAAAGTATCGTACCCAAAGTCTCTCGCTTCACTGGTACATACTATCCAGTAAATGAATGATTTTTTTTGCGGCACTAGATTGATCTTGTGTTTTCGGCATGTTGTTGGTGTGCAATGTGGCTTTATGTTTTATCACGCATGAATATGTTACACTAAATCCTGGACGAACAACCATTTTTCAAATTATTATTAAGGTTGTAGATGACGAAAAGTGCAGGATTGCCAGTTCTATTCAGGTTGCAGAGATTGCTGGATTTTATCGGCCTCCGGAATGGATTGTTTGGATATTGTTTATTACGTAGGGTCTCCGCTGTGGTTGACTGGAATGTGAACAATGAACACACTTCTGTTTTTTTTCCCGAGACCATGCAGTGTGATGCTGAAGACCCAGGGAATTTTTAACCTCTGACGGTTTATAATGGTTCGAATCCCCGTCTGGGCATCCAGATTTGGGTTTCCCATGGTTTCCCAAATCACTCCAGGCAAATGCCGGGACGCTTCTTTCAAAAAGGCTAAGGCCTAATTCCTTCCCATTCCTTACCCCCCATCCTTTCTCGTATCTAAAGACCTCGCTGTTAAGAGACATTAAGCAGTAAAATTTTTTTTAATGGTTTTGTGGAAGTTTATTTATTGAGCCTAACGAGGTTTGCATTTATTTTAGGACAAGCTATCCTGTAATATTAGAGAATTTTGCCTGCCACCCTTTATTATTGTGACGGGATTTTGCTTTTTTCAGGTACTATTTATTTTTTGGAGAATGTGTTGTGATTATCCGTGGTTCAAAACTGAAATCAACACTTTTTTAGAGTATAATTCGAAACATAATAAAATGTATTGTTCTGAATAATTTTCCCTCAAATTTAAATCTGATTTTGAGGTATAATTGAATGCGCATTACCTTAGTTTTTACGTACAGTACATGTAGAACCAGAATTTTATGTTAAGTTCCATGAAGATGATAGTAAGTCGTCTTAAATGGTCTATTACCAGTGTACGTTCTTGTCTATATCGTATTAGCATTTTTCACTTTCAACTGGTAGCCCGATTCCTAACTCAGTTTTTTACGTTCAATACATTATTCTTGTACAAGAGGTAAAATGTTATTATTATAATAAAACTCTCGATAGGAATTAAGCTCTACGTTACAGTTTACCTGATAATTCGATGCAGATGTCAGAGGAAGGAAACGAATCGAAGCTTGATTCAAATGTTGTGCGATGAATGTATAGTAGTATCGCTAGTACAAGGGAACAACCATATGCAACCACCTTAGCGAGGAAATGTGCCTTTATGTAAAACCTGAACGGGGTATGATACATGAAGATATGTTCTGTTATCGGAAATAACATTTAGACGTATTAGTAACTAACACGATAAAACAAGTGAATTGGTAGCTTCTGAAAGATGTGAGGCGCATAAAGAAAATAGTGAGTATTTATTAGTAATGTCGTGGCGATGACATATAGGTTCGTTGTAGAGGAAGAAATAAAAGTAATACATGAAAGACACGAAGAAACATTTACTGCAAAATACCACTTGATTACATACATAAGTTTGAGCGAAAAATTTCTTTTTTAGGTAAGTTAATCAGGACAGTAGCAAGATATCGAAGGAAATGCAATAACAGCAAAATAATCAGGAGCTAAACTTCTCCTGGAACATCAGTAAATGTTTGGGGAAATAAGCAATGGATCACTAGTTTAGTTTAATCATTAACATGGATTATTATTTGTAACAACGAAGATTTTCACGGCGTTATAAATGAATAAAATGTTCTCGGTCTTTGATCTGGAAGAATTTTATTTATTAATTATTATTATGACTATGTTATTAACTTCTCAAATTAAACAAAAGCAATTGTTTCATAATACAAAATTTATGTAACCGTTGACTGTTCATCTATTGATTGATTTGTGTTCGAATTGCAAATTTTAAGTGTATCTTGTCAAGGATGTATGGAAAATAATGTTATTGAAACAAGAGAAAGAGTTAATTATATTTGTCGCATACTGCTTCTTTAATTAATTATGAGATTTAGAATAGTGTAATACAGTAATATCCACCGCATACTCTGTCAAACTACAATCCGATGTATTTTACCATTTTCTCGAACTGAAAAATACTGTACTTAGAGTCAGAAGTTAAAAAAATATGCCTATGAAGATGTATATGCGAGTTGAGCCTTAAGCATGTCTAATTGCTAGTGTAATAGAGTCAGAGGTACCCGTACATTCCTACCGTGCTATAGTGTACGTTACTCTCATGGCTGCATATAATGTCCCCTGTGTAGGTCGTATCGTGTTGGGAATAAAATAATAGTGAGGTTGAAACCCAGTGCCGGCATGTCAGAACCATTGTTGCGACAGACAATTAAGATAAATCGAAATTTAACACCTCGACCTGATGAACAAAATCACAGCAGCATTTGCAGTCACTGCGGAGAGTTTTGGGAGTCGACGAACGCCTTCGGTGCACAATCTGATGATTGCAATCTGTGCACCATCACCTCTTACAAACTTCTTTGTGGTCAGGACCAGAAGATTAAAATTTCTTCCACCGCAGGAAGTCCCCGCAGTTAACGTTGGGTCAAGAAGAGATCACCATTACTCGAACACGAGGTGGGCTGTGAATAATCATTACTTCTACAGTTAGATTTAGCAATTAGATTTTAACTGCCGCATGTACCGTTAGAATTGAAGGAAAATTAATTGAAGCCGTATGAAGTATCTATATTTATATTCTATATTAAAATAAGTGGTTCTGATCCATAGAGCCATTCTGGTTTAATTGCTGTATTTTAATGTATCAGATATATGTGCTTGTAGATTTTTTTTTTATTTTTATTTTTATTTTTTTGCTGTAGATATTTTGTGCTAGGTAATAAGCTGTTTCCATCTTTTGACATCTAATTTCATTATCTTTTCCTTCGGTTCCATTCTCTTGGATTTTTCGGCCGAGATACTTGAAGTATGGGACTCATTTGATTTTTCCATATTTTTTCTACATGCATTTTAGTGGGTTTTTTTTTTTTAATTTTTTGGAGGTCATAAATTGTTTTCTCAGTTGACATCTGTAGACCCACTTTCTCCGCAATTTATTTCAAGAATTCTATCTGTTTTTGGTCTATTGCGATGTCACGGGTTAAAATTGCTAAGTCGTCTGCAAATGCTAGACAATCTATCTTTCATTTGGTCTGCCTAACATAATTGGCTGGTCAATTTCAAGGATTGATTTTTAATTTCTACCATTCCTGTAACACGTTTTTGAGGACGCAGTTCAACAGTAAAGGAGAGAGTCCGTCTCCTGGCCTTACTCCTGTTTTAGTAATGAAGGGTTCTGATATTTCCCCCAAGAATTTTATTTTTTGACTTAAGCTGCTAGTGTTTGTTTTATTAAAGCATTTGGGGTCTAAGCCTTCTTCTTTAAATATTTGGAATAAAGACTCACGATCAACTGAGTCATATGATTTTTTTTTAAAAAATCAACAAATGTGCAGTCTAAACCGTTTCTACAAATTCTTTGATGTTTGAGGATAAGTTTTAGGTTGAGGATTTGTTTTGTGCTAGATCTACCTGGTCTAAACCCTGCTTCGATCATTGTTTCTAGTTGTTGTTGAGCCCCATCGAGGAGACACCGGTGAAAATTTTGTATGGCACTGACTGCAGTGAGATTCCCCTTTAATTATTAACACTTGATCTGTCTCCCTTTATGTGTAAAGGTGGATTAACACATTTTTCAAATTTTCTGGAATTTGTTCTATTTGCCAAATGTCTTGGATAATTTTCGTGATCTCTTTTATAGTTTTTGGCCCTGCTGATTTTAGAACCTCTGCGGTGATTTCATCTTCACCAGCTACTTTGTTGTTTTTTTGAGTCTTTTTTAATATGCCTCGCAATTTCATTTTTCATCTGGTGGTGATGAATTTGGATTATGTCTTATAGGTTCTTGTGGTGTGAATCGTTGTGTTGGTTAGGGAAAATTTAAGAGCTTTTCAAAATACTCTGCGAGCACTCTACAGTTTTCCTTATTATTTAATGTCATTTTTCCGTCCTCTTATTTAAAGCAGAGACTGTGGTTGATATCGTGTGAGTTTTGTTTTGAAGGTTTTGTAGAAATTGCTTGTGTTGTTTTTTCTGAAAGTATTTCTTAATTTCAAGCAGTTGCTCATTTTCATATCTCCTTTTGGTTTGTCTGATTAATTTTCATCTCTCTTTCCTACTCGTCAGGTATTCTTTGTAATTGTCATCTGTTTTTCTGCTGTTGCAGTTGATGTACATTTGATGTCGTCTTTTGATTGATCATATAGCTCGTTCCACCAAGGGTGTTTTCCTGCGTTTTTGCTGTGGGATTAGTTTTTGTGCTTTGTCAATCATTTTAACTTTTAGGATCAGACTTGAATTATTTGATATGTATCGTATATCAGAGTTACATAAGAGCGGAGTATTAAATGAAATTCTCAACGGATGGTGTGAAACACCAATGATGTAACAGCAATTAAATGTTGCATATGTCATACATAGTAAAAATTAATAACCATATTACTGCACCTAACGGTTCTTTCCTTATATTTCGGTTATAAATTCATCAAACCATATAGATGGTCGTACTGAATGCGAATAGGAAACTGCGTAAAGAGAAAAATACGTAAATTAATAATTTCAAAAAAAAAGCCACAGAACATCGTTGCCGTCGAAGTTATCGCAGACAACGAAGCTAAAATCTCTGAATGCTAACAAACCTAAGCACAATTACTGCTTTTTACGTGAAAGTGAGTCGTGTTTCAAAAAATTCAATTTTGGCAAATATGTTCTAATACTTGATATTGAACTGTATAGGTGTTTAGGTGTTGACAGATTTTAATTTTGAGCTCCAACGCCATATTAAGTAGTATAATGAGAAAATTTGCATCTTCGGCAGTAGATGAGGCAGCATGATAAGACACACCTAACGTTTCACAGAGGGAAAATCGATTCATCAGTTTTCAAGTTATGCTAGATTATTCGTAAAATGAATGTGTCGTAACGTCTAGATATAAGATTTGTATTTCCTGCGTAATGCCAGAACAAATAGAAACATTACATATTCAGCTTAATGTACCTATGTGGTATGTATTAGTGCTAGTATCGTACATGTTTCGATTTTCGAACCGCAACTCGGTTGAAATGCAACCTGGACCAAATTAAAACCTGACATTCGGTATCACAACACCCAACCCACCCCTTTCTGGGAACTGTGAGCATAATCGATATTTAGTTTAATTCTGGTAATGGCTAGCACCCAAGTAATGATTCTTGGTACACATAATTCTCTTCTGACGTATTTAAACATTGTACGGCTAAATCAACCCATCCCTTTATGGGTCAGGTGCGGTTGAATCTTGGTTTGCTTTAATTCCTGAAATGGCTGGCGCGAATTAAATGAAACTTGATACCCATGTTTCTCATTGGGTGAATAAAATAGGTTTACGGGTAAATCAACCCTTGCTAGACACAACAACTCCGCGCACTCTACTAGTACTCATAATAAAATTGAAATCGGAAAAAGTCTGTAAATTTTAGATACTTTTAAAAAATATTAATTGAATTAATTGGGATGCTCTTAATAAGATACAGAGCAGGAATAAACTTTTTTATGTGTCTGCCTGTGCGTGTGTCTGTGTGAATGCGTGAGGATTAGAGGGATTCGCGCAAAAGCTATTCGTCGTATTTTAACTGGGTTTCGTTCAATGAACAGCCCGCCGTCTCGTCCGTAAAACAGGGTATAATTCATTTTAATGTTCATACATCACATGGTCTCGCGAGTAAAAAAGGTATGTTTCAAGTATGGAAAACGAGAAATTTAAAAAAATTAATGTCGTTTCTCCGTTGAACACTATTCACTAAAAAAATTACTGGTCGGATTTCCACGGAGTTCCGACTAATGTATGGTGCATGGCCCCACGCAAAATTTAGAGGTTGAAAAGATGAGAAATTTAGGAAAATATATCACTGAACGCAGTTCACGCAAAACTACTAGTCGGATTATGAGGGCATTCGATTGAGGCCTATCCTGTGATCACTCTGATAAGTTAGTAATTTTAATTTTCATATGACCCTATAAAGTGATAAATGATAAATTGGGTGATTTTTCCAGTTTTCCTACATTACAATAACATGAAACATACCGTAATTTATCCTCGTCTCCATGCGCTGTAAGTTAATCGAAAAACCATACGGATTAGGCCAGCATATTCAACATGAATCGATTCTATTACGATTTTTTTTTTTTTAAATCTCATATTTTCGGCGTCTCATAAAAATAAAACATACGCAGTTCTATTAGCAAGACTATGGGTTGAAAATTAAATGAAAGTCCGTCAAAATTCAAGCAGTAGTTTATGGGTGAATTCCGTTCATCCACATGCAGACAGATTCACATACAATTTTTTTTTAAAAAAGTTGTTCCTTCTCTATATCTTACTAACGGTAACCCGACCCAATGAAGTGTTTTTTTTTACAGATATTTGCCTTGTTACAGTTTTATTATAAGTATAGATTTCGTTATTTGTTGTGTGGAAGACATTTTATTAACTTTTTCTCACCATGCCCTTCCGTATGTCTGATTCACTCCTGCATCTTCATCGAGACCTCATTGAAGAGGAATTATGCAGTCACACAAGCGACGAAAACCAATCATTCTTCAAACATAATTAGAAGCAGGTAATTCTGAATTATAATACTTGAATTATTAGCTCATGAGAAACAATTAACCGTTACTAAACCAACGAGAAATACATTGTCTGTTAACTTTTAACTACATTTTCAAACATGTTCTTTGGAATGTAAGCATAAATACAACAAGAAAGTTAGTCCCATAAAATTAAATGTAAAGTTTTGGGACTTGTATACTAATCTAGTTTTTACGTGGATGTACTGTGAATTTGTTTTTGATTACTCTTTACTATTGCTTGACGAGTAGCACTGAAAAAATTTGAAACAGGAAACAAATAGACATTTTGTACAAGAAATGGGTAAAACGATTTTAAGATATTCGAATCACAAATATTATATGAAAACATGCTATCAAATTTTTTGCAATATTGAGTTTATTCGCTATTATGCATGGTGACAAAAACCTTGGGTAGAATTTTTTCATTAATTTTTAAGGTTTTGTAATCATTCCGCCTCGACAGGGTAGAAAGGATTTTATTACACATATCACGCGAAAAGTAAACCAGTAAATTCGTTTGATCTTGAGGTCTTGTGACAGAATTTCGATTTGCTGCGTATTCTGCCTCTTTTTATGTCTGTACCTTTAACTTAAGATGAAATCCGAGTCATGGAAAGTCTTAGTGTTCTCATATAATAAAGAAAAACTCATAAAAATTCCTTTCCCCAGAGGGATTTGAACTCCTAACTACGCGTTAGTACGTTTTTCCTGGCATCATCACTAACAGAACTTCATTAAACATCATCATATATATTATTTGTATAAAGTATTTCTGTCACAAGCCATTATCTCCCTTCATATCTAACCGAAATCGATAGATGAGGTATCATTTTAAAGATTAAGGTCTCAGCTTTGGTCACATCATATCTTAAGAAAATATTTTTTCAAATTCGACCCTTAAAGGGCAAAAATATCAGTATTTCTAAATTGCTGCTTTTTATGCCACGAGCTACTTATCTCCCTTGATAACTAACAAAAATCGAGAAATTAGGTATTATTTGAGAGATTAAGGTCTCTACATTGGTCAAATCATATTTTAAGAAAGGAATTTTTCGGAATTCGTCTCGTCTCTTAAAGAGCAAAGGTATGAATATTCCTATAACGCGTTTTTGTATCACGAGCCATTTATTTCCTTGATATTCAACCGATATAGATAAATGATGTATCAGTTTAAAGATCACGGTCTCCGCCGTGGCCAAATTATATTTTAAGAAAGGACTATTTCCGAATTCGACAGTTAAAGGGCAAAAGTAATAATTATGAAAGTCGCGCTTATGAGACAGTTCAGCAGTAGCACATACAGGGTGTCCAGAAAAGGACTCCCTGATTTCAAAATTAAATATCTCGAAAACAAAGATCGATACAGGAATGCAGTAAACGGTATGTTTATCGTGACAGCTCTAAGAAGTGTATACAGCAGTTTGAAATAATAGTTACAAAAGCTGCTAACAGATGAGTCATTGCTTTGGGATATCCCGAATTTACTGGTGCAGGCATGGATTGGCCTCCATATTCGCCGGATGTAACTCCCTGTGACTTTTTTTTGTGGGGCACAGTGAAAGACATGGTCTACCCGAAGCATCCCGCCACGCTGGACGAGCTGGAATCGGCGATCTCTGCGGCATGTGAATCCATTTCGGTCGAGACACTACGAAATGTGATGGCGAATTTCATTCTTCGTTTGCGCCACCTCAGTAGTGCCATAGTGAACATTTTGAAAACATTGTGATGTGATTGTTTGCAAAGATTGTTTTCATACGATTATTTCACTTATGTATGCTGATATGAGCTGTACAGCACCATCTGTTAGCAGATTTTGTAACTATTATTTCACACTGCTGTATACACTTCTTACAGCTGTCACAATAAACATACCATTTACTGCATTCCTCTATCGATCTTTGTTTTCGAGATATTTAATTTTGAAATCAGGGAGTCCTTTTCTGGACACCCTGTATCACAGAGATTTTAATAAACTGCTTCACTGATTTCGACTTTTGTTTCGTTCCTTTTACAGTAAACAAATAAACAGTTAAAGCAATTAAAACAATTCATCCTATTACAAAACACCGAACTTACTGTTCATTGTATAAGCAAAATTTTCGCATGGTATCATTATTTTTTTTATCTCTACCGCGACAATGTTGACTGTGGAATTGATACCCTTCGGCCTCTATAATAGTTCCCGCCAGGTAGACTGATCTGTAGATTTCAGCTGCGTTCATAATTGCCCTTGATAGGAACAGTCATTACGTTATCCAGTATCTCGCAACCACATGATAGCAGATAAGTGGTCCCGCCATTGTTCGACGTCCTCTGGAGTTTGACGAGCAGTTGGTCGAACTACGAGCGGTTCCTTTCAAAGACCGCCGCACAGGCAATTTGCACACTCTACGGCATGAATAGCGAACTGCAGACTCCGCCACAATACGCCATCTGCGACTGTTGCGCCAATGCCACTCCACGCAAAATTATTACTCGCTCACTAATATAGATCTGACGCCTCTTACCTGTAAGAGACAATTTTCGATTTCCAAGTTGGGTCACTACTCCTACGAGCTAGTCCTTTTAACCAGCTTGCGGTTAGCAAAGGTTAATCATGCTCGCTGCTGAATTTACTGATAATATAGACGTTGGAAAAACAATGTTTTTTTCTTCCATAGGTAACTGTTATCTTTGCTTAGAATTTAAAAAGATTGTAAAAATATATCTACAATAATTTTAAATTGAAATAATTAATAGTTAAGCTTTGGGCAGAGACAGAGTAACGTGTCTCATAGATTTTTTGACGAATTGACAGAACTAGTCACAGCCAAAATATGTTTTTATGTATTTTCACAGCTCTCGTAGCAACTATACAAATTTACAAGATGACGAACAATTAGATGCCTTCAGATGGTTATACCAACTTAAACGGAATAGCAATTTTGGCTACTATTCCATATTTGGGATATTTGCAGGCATATTGCAACGAAAGCCAGAATTGTAAACCAATACGACATCAATCTTAAATCTATCGCTATCAATTTGAGTGTACCTGCATGCATATTTGGAGAAATCGAGCATTTTAAGCACTGGTTTATGGACATTTCATACTTTTACATTTTGAAATACCCTTTAGTCTCATGGGACTAGCTGTAAATCTGTGACCGTGTTATTGATATTGTCATAGATGTAACCAAGATAAATTGCATAGGGTCGAAACGATATTTTTAGAGACAAAAAAAAATTGATATTTGCTTTAAAAAACTGAAGAATTCATGAAATGTAGTCTTCAGAGGTTTTCCGCCGTATGTTGTTGAAATGCGACAACGAGCTTTCGGCGGCTGACTCTGCCGCCATCTTCAGGGTTCTCCCTGCACAACATCCAACCTGAAGATGGCGGCAGAGTCAGCCGCCGAAAGCTCATTGTCGCATTTCAACAACATACGGCGGAAAACCCGTGAAGACTACATTTCATCGATACGCCGTGAAAGCCTTCGATCTCACATGAAGAATTCATGTTGAATTTCTGTGGAAGAATTTTTGTCGAATATTTCATCAGGGCAAATGAAAGAATGTAAGCCATGAGAAAAGTGAACTGACGACTATGTGCGCAGTAAACCAGTGACAGTCAGATTGTCGCATTGGATGTATTTACAAAGCAACCACAGAACATGTCTTCTTTATTTCACCCTTTTTCAGCACAAAATCTCCAAAATGAAATTCACCAATTAATTGGTCGGAAAGGGTTAAAATATTTTGCTTTGCACTTTGAACTTCTGAAAACTGAAAGATTAGAGGCAGTAATTCACTTCTAATATACAAAAATAAAGATTTCATGGATTGCTTACGATCACTGACGTGGAGAATGGTTAGTTGGAGACTAAATACATTATATAATAACACTGTAAGTAGATAAACACGTGTCTTGGTATAGTTTGTAAAAATCAGTTTTCGTTACGATTATTTGTTTTAAAAAATAAAAATTTCTTCATCATTCATAATGCCCACATAGGGAATCGCAATGAAAATATATTTTCTAGCCTAAGCAACTTCTTTAGCAGGAACTGGATGTTTTTAGGTTTTCTTATCGTATATCCGGTTTCGATATCCAATGGACGTTGTCTATGGGTTTGTCCGGCACAAGGAATGAGTTGAACACTTCAATTTTATACACGTTATGTGTTTTGCTGACCAAAATCAGATTATATTAATTAAAATTTTGCAAAAAATATTATGGAGAGTTTTCACAGAAACAAAATGGATGGTTAAAATATTTGTATTTTCAAACCTATTGTGTGAGGCGTAGAAGTTTAAAGCTAATATTTTTTTTAATTTTTAGTGCTTGATGATTTTAAATAATTAATGCTATCGAGTCTATATTAAAAATTGTTCCCAATATCGACCACACTCTGTATTCAAACAATAAATACTAATAACATTTTTTCTTAGTGTTATTTCTAAGTTTCGAGAGAACAAGCAAAATTTTTTTTTCTATAACTACCATCACCATTACTCCACGATCGACTCCAAAGTGGGTGGCAAAGAGCGCGTTTCAACAATCCTTTTTTTTTTTTTTTTTTTTGCTTATAGCTTTATACTTCATGGACGTCGAGGTCATTAGAGGAGGGAAAGGACTGAGGAGAAGGAACGAGGAGAAATTTTGCCATGACCTTTTGAAGGAACTATCCCGGTATTTACCTGCACTGATTACCTATCACCTAGACTCAGTGTTGCGCATCACATTTGTTCCCTATTATATCCAGCCCTCTTTTATTCCTACTTTATAAACCTGCCACGAATCTGGTGACCTCTTGTTTTGATCTGCTCCAATGCCTCTATTAATCCTTCTTGATGAGGGCCCTATACTGAAAAACAATATTGTAAGTAAGGTCACACTAGTGCTTTCATCGATTTTACTTCCAGCCTACATTGTTTTAAATCACAACCTAGGAATCTGAGCATATGGTTTGCTTTCCCTATCACCTTTATATTTTGTCTGTTCCACAACAGGTTACTATGAACTGTTTCATGATTAGCGAAATAAACCATACGAAGGACTGTATCGTTAATTATACTCAGAGATAATGATGGTAGCTTTTTTACATCCATGCATGACTTCGCACTTTTTAGCGATTAGCTCCAACTGCCAGACTTCCTATCATGCCATTACTTTTACAACATCGGCTTTTAACAAAACGCAATCGTTCTGGGTTTTTATTTCGTGATAAATAATAGCAGCATCAGCAAATAGTAGTAATTTCCCCTCCATTACGTTTCACAAATTATTGATGTACATGAGGAACAAGAGGGGCTCAATTACATACACCTCACTCGGGTTGGTGATGAAAGTTCACCATCGAGAATTACAGCCTGTGTTCTGTCTTTCATGAATTTGATTCCGAAAGCTTCCGCGGTCACTGTATGTATCATCCTGGTTCTTCGGGTGGATCCGCGTCGATTTATTAAAACCTGACGTTTCTGCCATCATGCTGTGATCTTCTTCAGAGGACTGCTTTGTCAGTTGCCTCTATCGCCTTATATAGTAGCAGGAAGCTAGCGCTAATCGTCCGCGGTAACGTCACCGCGTCGAGTATAGGCGGTAGGGGTGAGTCGTTCGTCTTAGTTTTTCCTGACCAGGTATGACCAAATATGGTCAAGTTGCAAACCACTGTCGGCATTTATATTGTTAGGCCGTTTTTGTATTTTTAACGCTTCTCTTACACGCCTAGGCCACCATCTGCTCTCAATGGCAATAACGCTGGTCTTATCAAATAAAATTGAATGGCCACTATCGGCTGAACGTAGAACTACAGCGGACCTGATTGCGTCGTTATTTTTAAATGCCTGATGTGCTAATTGAGCCTCTCCTGAACGGCGAGTCCTGTATCCCCAATATTTATCTTGTCGCAACTACAAGGAATTTTATATACCCCTGGTGTTTGCAAATTTTCTCTCTTGTCTTTAATGCTGGTCAGGATGCTTGACAGTTTCCTAGGGGCCTTGCATAGGGAACAGATGTTCTTCTTCTTAAGCAGCCGACCAATCTAATCCGTCACTCCTTGGGTGTATGGCAGGACGACCACTGCCTCGTCAGGTGGTTTGTTGTTCTCCGCCGATGATGCTGCAGTGCGAGACAAAGTGGAGCGGTCAAGGCATGCCAAGGCTTTATTACAAGCAGCTACGCTCCTGGAAATTTCTCTTTTCAGTGGCCATTCTCGCTTCGTCATATACCACGGATGCGCGGAGAGTTAATGGTTTTAAAATTCCACTTTTGATCGCTGGATGATGGCGAGAGTCAGCGTGGACGTGCCGATTAGTATGCGTTGGTTTTCGGTATACTCGGTGTCCCAAGAAGCCATCATCATTTCTCGTAACTAGTGATGTGCCGGATCGTTAAAAATGTATATCCGCGGATACGGATACAGATACGGATCATTAGTGTCTAGATCCGCGAATACGGATACGGATACGATCTCAACTTGGACGACAGTGAAAAAGTCACCTGCGATCTATTATCGACTACAGTCCAGCTTACGCGACGTGTTTTGACCTTGCACGGTACGTGTTTATATTTATATTTTAGGATGACATGGGATTGCGTAGATTATATACGTTTCTGTTTTTTGGCAAGTTGTAAGTTAAATTAAAATAAAAACAATTTATACAAAAATGTATAGTAGTGTAATATGGAAATATTTTACGGTAGTAAATGACGATTCTGCTAAATACAAACTCTGAAGGAATGTATTCCCATGAATGTACAACTTTCTTAAAAATTCATCTACAGACGAAACACCCACAAAGATATGAGTTATTCTTAAAAGAAGACTCCTCTAAGAAGATTGCCGGCGAACACATTCAGCAGGAAACGTCTTTAAAAACGGTAAAAAGAGAATTTAGAAGAACATTTTTTAACGAATACGTAGAAAACATCAAAATGTGGGATAGTAAAAAATAAAAATTATTTAAAATTATTTAATTGCAGAAATGATAGCTTTATATGGATTGCCTTTTCAACACGTAGAAGATTTTGGGTTCCGACGATTGCTGGATAATGTTATTGCAAATTAATTTCTAAAAGGCAGGAAATATTTTACGTAATTTATCTGCAGCGAACTTTAGGATCGAAAATAAAGACGTGTTGACGGATTTTGAGAGAGTTTCTTTCATATCCTATATCTGGTAGGCTTTTTGGTAAGGTGTTTCATTGGTATCCAGAACATTAGAAAAGATTTTATAAGGGAAAATATCGTTTTAAAAGCGGAGATACTTGAAGAACGCCAAACGGGAGATTACATTTTGGAAATATTTCAAAATATGTTTGAAGGGTGGGAAATCCCAAACAGAATGTGCAATGCATGGTAAGAGATGGAGGATCCATCATGAAGAGTTCCTGCACTGTATCTGACGTAGATAATATTGATTGTGCAGCACATCAGCTGCACCTGATTGTTAAAAAAGCTGTTAACAATAACAGTAAAAAATTTGGAGGTCTATGACACATGGGTCGCACATATTTATCATCACCAAGTGAGCACTTTTTCAGTGCAGCAGGAATAATTTATGATGTTCATCGTAACAAAACTGCCAATTTACTCTTCTTGAAGTACAATTTGCCAATCTTAATGTTAAATATAACATTTATTTTTGAAGTTTCTGTAAAAGTGATTATTTTATCTGATGTAAACATTTCAGCAGTACCTTAAACATAATTTCAGCTAGCAAATCACAAAGATTAGAGGCCTGATCTCACTATAAAGATAGTTAAAATAATAGCTTAAAACATACTACCCAGTTACCTTTGGTAAACTAGTAAAATAAATGTAAGAACGAAGACTTTTCCGGCGTACGACTGCAATCAAGTCTTCACGGGTGTCCCGCCGGATTGTGTTGTGAAAACAAGATATTTCGACGACTAGTTCCGCCATCTTCACAGATAGGGTATCTATGGGTCAGCCGACCAGTACAGATGGCTCCACACCTGAAGAAGACGGCGAAGCTAGTCGTCGAAATATCGTGTTTTCACGACACAATCCGGCGGTATACCCGTGAAGACTTCATTGTAGTAAAATATATGTTTAAATAATTAATTTTTGCAATATAAATGTGCCAGATATGAGATTTTAAGAAATATGAAGTAATTGGAATTGAAGTTAATAGTATTTCATTGCTAGATATCTTTAAAATTTTATATACGTGCTTCGTGAAATTCTTTTCAAAAGATCCGTTAAAGATCCGCTAAAAAAGTAACGGATACGGACACGGATACAGATCTTTTTTCCCCCTCGGATATCCGCGGATACGGATACGGATAACCGGCACATCACTACTCGTAACTAATACATCCAAGAATGGGAGCTGGTTGTAGATTTCAATCTCCATAGTGAACCTGATCATTTCATATGCTCTGTTTAAATGATCGAAGAAGATTCCATGGGGCCAGAAGACAAATGTGACATCCACAAATCTCAGCCATAGCGACGGTTTTAAGGAGGCGTTATGGATTACTTCAGCTTCGAAAGCTTCCATAAATAAGTCGGCGACTACTGGGAACAGTGGGCTTCCTATGGAGGCTCCTTCCTTCTGTTCGTAGAAGTGGTTCTTGTACTGAAAGAAGGTCGTTTTCAGGGAGAACTCCGTAAGTGAAGCCCATTCCAGTGGTCAGTTGAGCGATTCTAATCGCTCTCTGATTATATTAATGACCTCGTCTACTGGCACGTTAGTAAAAAGCGACGTGACGTCTTAGTAGTCTGTTCCTGATGATTTCAATGAAATAGGATAAATTTTATGTGGTAGAGGAAGAGTTCCCCAAAATCTTCAACTTTTCTGCTAAGTATCTGGCCAGTGGATGCGTAGGAGATTTAAGAGCGCTGACGATAGGTCTCAGAGGTACACAGTCTTTGTGAATTTTTTGAAGGCAGTAAAATCTAGGAGGGAGATTGTTGGAAGTAGTCAATTTCCTCTCCGTCTCAGGTTCAATTGAGGTTGCTTCGCGCATTTTGGTGGCTACAGGGCGTCTAATCTTCTGTAGAGGATTGATTTTTAACTTCTCACATATCTTGCCCTGTAACAGCGTCTCCACCTTCCGATGGTATTCGTCAGAATACATGACAACAGAAGCATTGCCTTTGTCAGCTTGTAAAATAACTATATCATCCCTCTCTTTCAATTGACGCAGGGCAATACGTTCTTCTCGAGCTATATTCGGTGCAGGTGGCCTTGCACCTGAAAAATCTTCGCTTTGTCAGTTCGGATCTCCTAAGCATCGTCAGCTGTTAGGCACGAAACAGAAGACTCCACTGCGGTATTCTGGCCGGTGTTATAGCGAAGTTAAGTCCTCTAGCGAGAACTGAACTAGCAGCGGCTAATGCTTCCTCAGTGAGGTTGACCACACCCCGCTCCGACATACTTGCTTGCTGGGGATGCTGCTGATCTGCTAATTTCGAAAACTTCATGAGTTGCCTCTTCCCCGTGATTTTTCAAAGGAGTCGTTAGCTTGATAGCACGACAGTTGTTCTAGCTTGGTCCAGTCACTCGCGCCTAAGACGTTGCTAAGGAATAAGTGCAGGCTGAAGATTCTTACTTCCAGTGATGCTAATTCTTTTCGCTTTTGGTAGATTCGTTCACGGAGCAGTGCCTGGGAGTTCCTCTTCAGGATGCGACCGGCAGTCGGCGCCTGCACATGATGCTTGATCGTGACAAAACGTGGGAGGATGTCTTTATCACGGCACAAAGAAATTCTGGATGGCTAAGCCTGGAGTTCCTCTTCTGTCGTAGTGATCCGAACTGCCTGGTTGATTTCTCCACCCGGAGAACCAAGATGATACATTTGCATATTTGTTTGGATAGTCATGGTTATGGAGTTCCGTAAATAACCTGGCAGGAAATATTGTGTTGAAAGCTATTTGCTAAAAAAAATTCATAATATTAAATCGACTTGACATAGGCCATCTATTAAGCAAATTGTGTATTCAGCATGAAACCATGCTGATTTGGGTTTAATAGTTCCGCTTCATCCAAAAAACTGATAACGTTTGAATAGTCGATATAATCTAAAATTCTTCAAAGTATTGAAGTTAGCAAGATTGGCCAATCATTTGGAGGACCATTAATATTCCAATTCTCAAACAATACTAATTCTTTTAATTAAGACTGAATTACATCATATGCGTATGGTATACGTATCATAAATTTTACTGTAACTAAACGAGTGCACAAGCACTGCTAGCGGCGTGGGGTTCACTGCCTAATCTGAAAACGGGCCGCGCATTGATTTCTCTACGGAGCGACTTCCTTCTGAAATAACCCAGCACATACGAGATCTCCTTTATGGTCATTATAGTAGGGAACACCGATTGCACGAGGATCGACTGGCAAATGCCTGGTTATATGGAACGACGTAAGCTGAACAGAACATAAATTTTACAGCCGCCATTACGCAGAGCACACAAATTTAATCCACCACTGCAGACAGGTTTATCGTTGCAGCCGTCTGATTGACAGGTTAGAACAGAACGCGGTAGTCAGTAAATCTAATAAAACGCTGTGTCTGTGCTCGCTATACTATGTGCAATGAGTCTAAAATAATACAGTAGCTGCACTGTATCACTTGCCGAAAATACAATCTTTAAAATTTTTGCTTTACACGAATTATATATTGTATAGTGGAATTTGGATAGCCTTATTAAACAATAAAAATATTCTTTTCTGACCGTGCTTATTTTATAAGTTCTGCAACATTAATTTCTTTTTTAAGCACCAGCAAGTCGGGTACCCTTAAATATTTACTCTTTAAACTGTACTGACACATATATACGTTGCTTCGGTTTTTTTGTGTTTTTTTTTTCAAAATAAGACCTTAATTTATATTTTCTTGTGGTATTCTTCGTTTTTTATACTTATAAAAGTGTCTTTTAAATGATAGCAGGAAACCACCAAAATATGTCTAATTCCCACCCCCTGGCTAAAACTTTTTACTGATTCAACTGCTTGCAAATTTCATATTTTCGATTTTTTATGCTTTTAATTTTTTGTGCCTTTAATTTTTTCTATCAAGGCTGCAATTTCGTTGCAGGCTGATTTTGGTTGGAGCTTAGAGCGGATCCACTTCGTCTAGGCAGCTTGAAGGCAATAGTCTGGTTCTGTTACTGTATGTGTTTTAAAGTTCAAACGTCGATTACTTTCATTTCCAATTTACATAGCTTAAGTACATTTGACTTACAGGATTAGACTATCAATTCATCTCAGCAGCGGTACCTACTTAGAAATTTAGGTAGCGTGCCAAGCCATTAAAACGGCAATACATATTTATCTTTAAACGCCTTTCCCCTAGAATGGTGAAGCAATTTGGAATAAAAAAGAAAGTTCATCTAACTAATATGGCAGAAGTAATACACAACTTGTTCAGTGAAGGTGAGAACAGTGTGTAACATTCTATATTTGACGCTACTCTTGTTCCTTAAATAATCAGATGACTACTGATGATTTGTGATCTTAAAAATTCTTTTTCTTTGATTCGGGGGGTTTCTGACCATTCAGGAATAAACGATAACAGGCCCTAAACAGATTCACTTGATATCTCTGTTAAACCAAATCTTGTACAAAAAAGTACTAAGCAACTCAACAATTAAATCTATGGAAAAACATGTGGAGCATATAATTAAGTTCATTTTTATTTTAAATCCCATCTCTGCCTCTTTCTTACATCCTGACACATATACAAAAACTTAGGCCAGAAGTTAACTGTTAATTTATTGCCAAAGTCTTCAGTTCTCTTTCAAATGGTATACCTAATTTCTCGATCAATAATCCCCAAAGCTACGACGCCAACGTTTGCTTTCGCAAATATCTATCACTCTCTGCGTTCTGCACCACTCTTCGGATATCCTATAACCCAGCTCCTTTATCATATCAGTGACAGATTGTGTACTACGTGGACAATTTTGTAGGCTCTCCTAATCACCGCTTCCAGTTGCTATGTTTTATACCCAAAAATGATACCAGTATCATCGCACTTACGCAAGCAGTGTCCTGGCAGCGTTTTTGTTACTCAGTTACTACGACTTCACAACCTCATTAAAACGTTCAATAGAAGTAGGTACTTAAAACCACTCTACACCATTTCCAATATGTGCTTTCGTGTAGGATTGTATTCGGGTTACTTCTCGTAGCTGAGGATGGATTAAGAAGGATAAATTCCGATGTGGATATAAACTATAAATTGTTTACTTGCTGTATGTTAACGAATTAACTGGATAAAGAAACTGGCTTACAAGGCTCTTTTACAAACTGAGATGAGGAAGATTTTATTTTACCTCGGTTCTAGGTTATCCACAACATATGTTTAACAGGTCTTTGGAAAAATAAACACTACATCTATTTTCTGAAGACAAAATTTCTTGCTTTTCGAATGTAAAAAATTGGTGGCTCAATTAGAAAGCACCGTCTATTCTAAATAATTATCACTGGATTCCGACATACCCGGAAACCCTTGTATAATTTTTTTATACTGAAAACAAAATAACTCTATAAATTCAGTAATTTCTTTCCTGCAAGCAGAGCTTCTGATGCTTAATTTAACTCATCCTCACCCGCAGCAATGGCTTACCTAAATATATGAACCAATATTTTGAATATTTCATCTTCTTCGTATTACACATCGGTGATAATCAGGTCATCTCAAAATTACATGTTCATGTTACAGTTTTAGCTATTGATATTTGGCTGTACTCTCCTTTGAAATGAATCGCTGTATTTGAGGAGAGCTGTAAAAGCAAATAAACGAAGAAATTTATTTTCCTGTCGTGTCGCTCCAGTTTTTAGCTGCTTTCCTTTTTTTATGAAAACTGTGTAGTGTTTACCGCAGCACGGCAGAAACGAGTGTTTTAAAAAGTATTCTCTTTCATCGCTGCTCGCAACGATAAAAAATATATCGCAATTTAGGTTATGTTTTCCGTCGCCATCTGGTAGCAATCCTGCTAAGTGATTTTACATTAAAATGTTTTTATCCTCCAAATTATTCTTAAATGAGAGAATCTCGTACTTCTGCGTCGGTGTGCACAGTAGATTTTTATGAAGCATTTATTCACCCAATTTCACTCAAAGTTCCGAGCTTACGACAGAACGCAGCTTTTAAATGTATTAACAAGCAATAAAACTTTTGATATAACTTTTAATTGCTCTCACAGCTGAAGATTCATACCTCTTTCCTTTAGTTGTTAACAAGCTGTTTATTCTGAAGGGGGATACACTCTAACATTATTACACTACAGATACGACATACATCACCGTCTCCAAGGGTAAAACAGAAAGAGCACATCATCTGTTTTCATTACGTAATAAGATATATTGACTATGTGTATGCATAGAAACATGGTATAAAATCATAAATCTTTAAAAACTTGGTTTACGCAATTTGAAAAAAGCGAAAGTAAAAATTTGAAAATGTGTTTCTGTAAATAAGGAACTCATTACGTGTCAATGGACTTAATTAAATGATGTAAAGACTTCTATTACACGACAGCCGAGCTGAAATGAAGAAAAATGTACTCCTAAAGTTTCTAGTTAATAGTTTATAGTTAATAGTCCCTGTTTTCATTCTTGCGTCAAAAAAAAAAAAAACGCTGCTGTGAGATTTGACACTTAAAACTGTAACAACCCGAAACGGATGTCCTGGACAATATACTTCACACAGTGAAAGAATCTTAATTAAATACGTGCCAATGTCAATAGTAAATGTGCAAGTAAATTGACATAATGACACAAGATCCATTACAATTATTAACAACAGTAATAACAGGTGGTACAAAATGAAGCTCGAATCCTGTGCTCAGTGTGGACAACGGTTGAACGTGTGAATCTTTGAGGGAGGAAATGAAGGTCCGTAGTCTTTAGAGCCTCACAAAGGGAGCCTGGAAACAATGCTTGTCGCGACAGATTAGAAGCTAGAACTTTCTACCGCTCAGTAAAGACTTGACGAGAAGCAGACAACAGCTCAATATGAAGAATTACCGCCGCCAGTGCAAGCTGTGTGGCTTTTACATTTTGAACTAAACAGCACAAAATTTACTTGAAGAAAACAGATTGACACTCTGGGGAAAAAAAAAGAGACATCTGAAGCTACAAAGCATGTCAACAGTGAATATACAAATGCACGCTTGGGTCTTGCTTTACGCATTGTAAATAAACTGCACACTACAAGTACGGGGATAATATATTTTATCGCTAAAAATCGAGATCGATCAGAATTATCTCTGTTGCAGTCGTCCACGTTAGAAAACAAAACTTCATTAAAACTGACAGTCTGTGATTGTTTCAACGTTACATTGACTTCAGCCGTCCGTAATATTGTTATTATTGTTATTAATCATTATTGCCCTTGAGGACAGTGTTTAAACTCAAATTATTCATGATTATTCAGTTTTTGTTTGTGTTTGTCTTCTTCCTCTTCTCTTCCCAAAATCTCTTCATACGGTCACTGTGTTCCTGTTTCCTTTGTTCAGTCCATTTTGTTCCTGTTTTCTTCTGTATTTTAAATTTTGTGTTCATAATTTTGTTCTTGAATTGTCCCCTTTCCCGTGTCATTTTCTTGCTGATCCCTGCGGGATTCAAGTCCTCTTCTATTTCCTGGAACCCATTGGTTTTCCTGAACGAACCATTTACTACATCAAAGATCCTCTTTGTGAGTATAGTGCTGTTCATTTGCTGTAAATGTCCATAGAATTGTAATCTACGTCTTCTGATCATGTCTGTCAATCTATCTGTATGTTCGTATAGTTCTTTCGTTGGTCTTTTCATCCATATTTCGTCTTTATATATTGATCCAAAAAAATTTCTAAGGATTTTGTGTTCAACTTTTTATTATTATTATTATTATTATTATTATTATTGCTTTTGGCTTTACGCTTCCTCGACATCGAGATCATTAGAGGCGGGATATGACTGGGGACGAAGATCGGGAAGGAATTCTGCCATAGCCTTTTGAAGGAATCATCCCGGCTTTCGCATGGATTGGTTTGGGGAAACCAAATGTGAATTCCCGGACGGGGATTCGAACCTCCTGAATTCAAGGAGCGCTCACCCACCATTCTTTTTTTTTTTTGGAAAAAAAGAAGAGAGATAGACAGTAGGAAATTACGAAAGAATTTAACGATTGTCTTTGAAAGAGTAGAATTAAGGTGAATGAAACTCTTTTTATTATATGATCTAATGGCGGTAGCAGATAAAGAAGCTGCGCTTATATGTAAGAGCTGGGACGTAATTAGTAACTACAAATGTTGCGACAACCTTTGCAACATTGTTCCACCGATATTCATACCGATTGCATTTTTCTGTCATGCCACACTTTGTGGTAGTATGGACTCAAGTTTAAAATGGATCCTGAATAATGGTGACTTTGTGACTACGTAAGCTAGCGTCACATTGCGACATTGGAGGCCTTCTTAGTGGCTCTAGATGTGGAAGTGCGTCCAGACAGATCGTAGCGAACAAAGATTTTTTCCCTTAGTTTTAGCTCAAACAAACGTCTGTCTGCATATGAAATAACTGCTTGTATAAAACTGCACTATTTCATATCCACACAATATTTTTCGAGTAGTTAGACCAGTGCAATCATAGGAATATTCACAAGTAATATCTCTGAAATACTGAATCCTTCCCGCTGTACGTATGTGTCTCTTTCATGTGCTACATGCCACATTTTTTATATTCACGTGAGCAAAAAATAAATAAGAAAATGTGAGCCCTTTTATATTTTCAAAATATTCGAACTCAATATAAATAATATACACAGGTACGGGACACCTTGTTTTTATACACTTGTAACAAAATTATCCGTACTAGCATCCATTTTTTGAACAACTTATTTCCCTACATTGGGCAAGTCGATTACGATGCTTGGAGACGAAAAAGTAAGTAAGTTGGGAACTACTAATAATTTTGTAGTCTGATCGTTTCTACTTATAAAGGGAAACGTTTGTTCGAATATCGACCCTCGAACCAAGCGTGAAGATCCTTAACGTTTTGATCAAATTAGTAGCCTAGTATCACCACCTTTTTTAATATCCTTGGTTCCAAAAATTCCTTGTCTATCTTACAGTTCACAATAATTCCAATAAAAATTTCTTATCGTATTATTCACTGCTACCCCCATAGCCAAAATATTCTTTATGCGTCCATCTTTAACTTCCCTTATACCTGATATTAATTCCTTTTATAAGTTGTTTTAAGAGTTGCCTTCTGCTTTGCTTCTTATTTTATAATCTTCTGCTCCTACAAACCTCTGTCTTTCTCTCGCCTACCTCTTATAGTACGTCGGTTTCGCTCTTTTATACCTTTCTTTTGTTTGGAATAAATGTTTTTACCATATTTTTAATTAACTATGAGTTATTCCCTCTTGTTCTCGGCTCTTCTGATGCCTTTATTTCACAAAGTGAAGCTGTGGCTGGAATATCACTTACGTTCTGGAACCGGCGACTTTTTATAACAGTACCCACAATAACCTTCAACTTTAATCGCTGGTTTAATAGAGACTTTCTTATATCTATCAGAACGGTTATGTATTTAAATTTTAACTACAAGATAGCAAATCAGGGAGAAAGTCTATTACGAGAAACGACTTTACTGTCTATCGTTGTTCATTACAAGTGTATATCACTTCCACCCTTAAAAATCGGACAGAGTTACACGTTAATGTATGAAAAAAAATTTATTGCACAAACATAATTAGATAATCTTTATTTCTATTGGTCATTCAGGAATCAACATTACCTGACAAATAACAAAATAAAATAAAAAAAGATTATGTGATATTATTTCAGTGATTATAAAAGCGAGTTAACTTTACAAAGAACTTACTACCCCTCTGGCTTGGAGGCATTTACTGGTTCGGTTTGGTAGGTTGTCATAAAGCCGCTGTGTCCTCTCCTGAGACAAGCTGGAGGAAAGCCTGTTGTAACTGGTCCTTGATATCCGGGATACTGGCACTGGGACGAAGTTGACGTTCCACACAATCTATCAAGGACAAATCTGGGAATCTCGCTGGCCACAAAAGTATCTCAACATCTCACAGACAGTTCATAGAGAAACGTGCGATGTGTGAACGAGCATTGCCCTGTTAAAAAATAGCACCACGGTACTGTCTCATGCGAGATAAGACATGAGAACGCAGAATGGTGGTCACGTACCACTGTGCCGTCACAGTTGCCTCAATCACTACCAGCCACGATCTGACGTCATACCCGATGACTTCCGACAACATGGCGCCAGGCGTAACAACGTTGTGCCTCTCAGAAATATTGGGAAAGTGGGACCTCCAGCTAGGTCGCCGTCATATTAGCCGATGACGGTCATTCAAAATAGTACAGAATCACTGAACAAAATGAACGGTATCACATTGTATTCAGGGATAAATGGTTAGATTGTCTTAGGAAAGAATACAAAGGTTTTATGACATGCTTCCAACCGAATCAGTGTATGCATCCGTACAAGAGGGGGTACAACGTCAAACTGATCAAGGATCTCATACTGCCCAGTTTTTTTTTTTAAATTTGACTCGATTTTGTAATCGTTGAAATTACCCTCTCAACGTGTGAAGTTTCACTTCGTTTCCTCTTTTCCCTCAGTGTTTGCCATTAATTTTCAACTGGATTGCAATTAATTCATGTGAATGACAATAAGTCACCATTTTTGTAAGCCATCAACAGAATTACGAGTGAAGTCAAAGGGGTTGAAATGCGTAGTATCTTACCGACGTGCTTATCACCTTTCTGCCATCCAAAAGTTGTTACCTGATCTTCTTCAGCAACGTGATAAATAAAACTGTGAAACTTTACTCATTATTAGAAAGAAACACAAAACCAGTTATTAAAATTTTCATGATGTCAGTGTTGCCAGATAGAAAGGAACACAGAATTTTGCTTATAGTTATTTAAGAATTTGCTGTGGATATTCAACGGTAAGTTTATGAGTCTCTTGAAACTACCTAAATCATTTAAAACCAATCCTGAGATGTTTAGTTAATAGCAAACTGTGCGCTGACAAACTGTCAAATAAATTTTTGTTTACTTTCCCGAATGTAGGAAAAGAAGAGAGCAATACTCTTTCAACATCTTTCTTGATTATTCCTCTTTTCATTCTCAATCTAGGTAATTTTTTAACACTCTTGTGTTTATGAAATTGTAACATTTTATATTGTGTATATCATTATAACATTGTAGAGCTAGTAATATTTTTTTAAAAAATCTATAAACATCATTAAAATAATTGTATCTATTATATTATTTATCTGGAGCAGCACACTTATTTCACCACGCTGTTTCAATCTGCTCATCTCTCCACTCATTAACGTCGATCAAATACAACCGATTATTATATTTATAATCTTCCACCTGACCGAACTGCCCTTCGCAGTATCTATCCTCTGTCACTTTATCGTCCACAACATTTGTCCACCACTTGACGCAGCAGATTACAAAGTGTCATATCGCATGCCATTTATCGCATAAACCAATTAATGATAATTTTCGCGGTTAAAAAGAGGGCAGTTAGTAGAGAGCGTGCGTTTCTTATCTACACGGGGCGTCGATGTAAGTGCTATGACGTCATTACGTTCTAGCGCTTTGTAACAATCGATGACATGAAATATCCATAAATTCATTAGCCGTGTGGAACGTTTATCCGGTTAATGTGCCGTAAATGTAAAAAGCCGAAGGTGTATGGCTGGTAGTAAAGTTTCGCAGCTTCTCCCATTGTCCTTCATATTGCTTTTTAACGGCCCCTTACGACACGTGAAGCTCGTGCTTGTGCACCGAGCCTAATGGTTGAGCTAGCCTTGCATTCGGAAGAACGCCCGGCCACGCAGATTTATCTTTTACATGATTTTCCGAAATCACTCCGGACCAATTACTTCTCGTTATTTGTCTCATCCTGGCAGTAATCACTCCGGCGTCGACGAGCGACAATATTGCAATTGAAATTTAATTTTGAAAATGACATTGTGTCCCTTATTCTGTGTTAATGCATAATATTACTAATTTCGTTTCAGTCTCTTTTTTTATTTTTATTTTGTTCCGAAAATTATGGGTAAGCATTTCGAAATACAAATAATTAAAATAAATTTTTCTTACTATTTCTCACCTGCAAACATAGATGGTGACACTACAGTCAAATAACCTACAGGAAAATTCACTACAACCTGGTAGTATTTGCGTTTTATGAACTAAGAAATTTGTTTAAGACAGTAAATAAATTTAGTAATTACTCAATATGAAATGGTGTATTGAATAATCTAAGTTGTGGCCTAAAATAATATACTATATTTCAGGGCTGATTTTGACGAATGCTATACTAAAATAATTTTACGTGAAAACTACCTAAATTGAATTGAGAATTAATGGGTGTATTTCCTTTCTATTACGAAACAATATTACAAAGAAAATTAATAAGATGAACATGTGAAACTATGTTGCTCTAAAGAGCAGCGACATAGAAAATAAAGGAAAAATATCAATGAATACCAATATGCTTGGAGAAATACGTTTCTAAATAATATAAAATTAAAGAGAAAAATAATTTATAACCAGAATTATTTTCATCACTAAAGAACTTTCCAATTTCTTACCTGACTACTACTGTTTTCTTTAATTTTATTTTCATCAACTATAGAGAACTATCCTCTTTGACTGGTAAAGAGATTTAATAAAACTAATAATTTCAGAATCCAAGAGGTCACAGTATTTGCGCCAGTCTTTCTTTAGTTAAATGTTTAATGATGACTTTGTGAGAGGAAACTTGGTACTCGCAATGATTTAATTTACACACGGGGTTAATAAAATTGTTTCCTAACATTCAGCCATTAGTAAGATAACTATTCCGTTCTTAAAATTACATCTTTCTTACCTCGCACCCTGAATTTACTACAAAGCCCCTTATTTCTTTCTAAAGTAAGATGATTTGACAGCTTATGCGGTGTGTAATATATCCTGACATTGTCCTGCACCGTAACGGTTGTAACTCAAGTTTCATCATGTGTGTGAACCGTGTAAACCTGAATTCATGTTAATCTGTTTGTAGAACGAGTAGTTTCAGTAGCAGAAAAAATAGTAAAAAAATTTTACAGAACGGTTGTTAAAAAAAAAAAGTGCGACTTTTAGGCGTTTAGAATCATTACCGAAATTATTACACTTACTAATTATTTTAATTATTCAGTTGTAAATTGGCTGTTGTTTAATTAAAATCTGTCGATTAGTCCTATTGATATGCACTAAGATACCATAGGTGCTGTTTTAACAATGCTATTAACTTGTACAGTACATTAAAAAACCTATCTGTCTGTAGAGTAAAAACTTGATTTAAAGAGAAGCAGACGGTGAAAATAGCTTTGACTCTGTTTTTCCATTAACCATTTTTGAACTGGTCATACCATAAAACAATTACTTTAGCGGATGGGTTACAATCGTGAAAGTTGGTTATTGCAGTTCGTAACAATTTCTCATACATTCAATCGCCAGTTCGTAACAATTTCTCATACATTCAATCGCCAGTTCGTAACAATTTCTCATACATTCAATCGCTTGGTCATAATATGAAACACAGAATGTTGAGAGCACCTTTGTCTCTACTCGCAGGTTATTGGTCTGGATGGATTATGCACATCTAGCAAGCATTTTCAGTGGTGTGAAAAATTCATCGCTGTCAGAATTTCAGATGGCCCGCTGTGGGTGGCAGAAGAGTGCAGAATGATTTCCTCCATCCACTGTATTAATGAACAATGAAATAAATTTTAAGCACCTAGTCCGTGACACTCCTCTCCCAAAATTTCTGTTTTACTTTATTCTTTATTTTGGTGCCTACTTTACAATCGAAACAACTTTCGAGGGGTAATTCCAATATCAGACCGTTCACCTTAGCCGCTTTAGAGTGGAGACAAATTTGTTATAATACACGCGAGTAGAGAGTGATGTCTAATCCGCATTATTTTCCTTAAAATGTAATTAATTTCTTTGTCTACTTATTTAGTTCTCCGTCACGTGTGAATGCCAAGTTTGCACACTGGTATTTAATGTTCCTTCTAACAACGAAAATCAGCTGTTGCCTTTTTTTTCAGTAATCAGTCTCTCAACTAGCCTCATGTATCCTGTTAATTTCAAGACTGTTGTTATCTGGAATAATACGCCGTTTCGTTTTGCAGCTTTCATATTCTTTTTGGTCCTAGCAGTAAGTTAATATGAACCAAGACTGGTCGGTGAGCAGTTCGGAACGATGCGCTTTCCGATCTCCTTTACGGGCAGATTTTACATAGTTTTAAGAAATCAATTCCGATAAACATTGGGTATATGATTTTAAAAGACCAAGGACGAATTATTCACAGTTGCGCATCCCCTATCCTCTCCATCCTCCAATGACCTCGATGTGAAAAAACGAAGTTAACGTAAGCTATATGAGTATGGAATTAAATGACTCAGTTTTTTCAATAATAACATTTTTGTATAAAATGATAGCTTTGTAAAAGTGTATTTACGATTGCATACGTAAAAATAAAATCGTTGTCACTGTCGCCTTTTACCGACACCTGTGATATGATATTCGTCGACAACTTGTTTAGAACGTTTGAAGTATCATTGCAAAAATTATCTACACCACGGATTTCAAACCTTACTTCCGCTTTATCTTCGTCTATTCTTCTAAAATTAAATCTGAAAAGAATGTTTTAGTATGCCAAAAATTTCCAAAACAATCTAAAAGGTAAAGCAAGCAAGTAACTGAAGGGTGCCCACATGAAACCCCCCTGATTTCAAAGTACAATATAAAAAATAGAACTTTACGATTTACACCATCCTGTAAATCAACTCAAAAAGGTTTTGCAAAAAATCAGTGCACTTCTTCGTAGCCCTCAAATTGTCTAAGTTATAATTAGTTTCTGCCCATGTGCACCCAAGCATGTCTGAAGTGATGGAACCGTCTGAATCAAAAAAAAAATATAATACCAAGCCTTAATCGTCTGAATAGCTGGATGCACTCCATCAAACACACGTATCATTTTTTTTTTTTTTTTTTTTTTTTTTTTTAATAATTTTTTTTTTTTACGTATCAGTTAAGATGTTTCAGCATAGCACACCACTCGTTGGACTCTCTCTTGTGAAGTAGTCATTTCTGATAATTATTCAGCACCTGAAACAAAATTAAAGCACCAACTTAGAAAAATTATACAAAAACTTTTTGAATTGCTTTACAGGATGGTGTAAACGGGAAGGTTCTATGCTTAATAGTGTTTTTATTTTTTATATTGTACTCTGAAAACTGGGAGGTTTCATGTGAGCACCCTGTTCTTCAACTATCACCTGTTTACTAAGATCTGACTTCAATTGTAACCAAGCCGTATTACACAGATAAAGGATTCTCCGTAATCACCGAGTCAGTGAGAAGTTCAGTTATCACTTTTTTATATATTTAAAAAATTTACTTACTTAATGTGAAATGGTGACTGTAAGAGCATAAAATTTTTGAAATACTTCAGAAATTTAATGAGTGGAACTACGATGAATAACTGTGCATAGAGAGATCTTGCCTAAGTCTAATACTGATTTTTTATAGTATCTTGTATTCTTATTAGAATTTGCAGCTAACAAACAATGATTGATTCTATAACAAAGAATGAAAAACATATGCAGCATTACTTGGGTGGTTGGTTTTCTTGTAACGTCTGGACGACAAAGTATTAAGTACCAACTCAGACGGTTATATGAACACCATGTCTACCAACCCCTAGCATCCACAATGAGACGTAATGAACGCTATTTGAGTTAGCCGACTCGAAATCACGTTATGCGCAGTAATATAGAATCCTTAAACGAAGTGATCTTAATTTGCATAATGTCTCCTGCTTCTACTTTCTCTCTGTCCCTCTCTCTTCCTCTTTTCCCTCCACAGATACGTACCACTGAAGTAACGGAGAGATCCTCCTTACTCTGGAAACCATTATCCTAAGAAAGAACAAATACAGAGCAATATGGTGTTACTTTGAAAGATAAAGACAACCACTTCCTTACAAAAATCAATACTTTGATCTCTAATTTATACTTCTGTAACAACTACCGGATAATTCAGGGAAGCATAAAGAATTTACCGTGTAATGACTATTTCCTTAATCTTTTAATAGAATTTGTGTTAATATACCTTCACTCTTCATTTGATGTTGTTGCATTTGTGTCGTTGAGGTAACTAAAATTATAGATTTTGATGGTAAGCTATGCATCTTGCATGGAAAATTGGAGTTTCTGCAACAGATTTTCTTAAATTTTTCATGTCTTACTTGTGTGTTACGTTTAATATAGGATCATTGTTTCTCTAGAAAAAAGAAAAACAAATGCAGCAACCGTCAGCCGGTGTTACGTTGTCTTAAAATAACTGTGCCCACATATTATGTCATTCGTTTTAACACGTGTTAATGAAGTTATTGTTTCTTACTAAACTATTAATCATACCTTATTTATGTCACTGTAAGATATGTTATACTGGATACTTTCATCATTCCAGTCAAGAGCTTGTGTGAAAATTGCACGTAACATCCTACAGAGCCACAATTTTTCTAAACCCAGAAGATTCATATGTGTTACAATTTGGTTGAATACCCATGAAACTGGAAAGTTGGCGTCTTGGTGTGAAACATATTTAAATTACAAAGGATAGTGTGATAAATTCACTGATTGCTTTATAGAACTAGTGGCATTTATTCAAACTCATCACATAAATTCCCATTACTAACCTACTTGCGTTAGTGATTCCTACTTTCGGACTTTACGCTTCTTCAACGTCCAATCAATGTTATTATTTGTTGGAGAAAACCAAAATGTGGGTGCCTGTATGGGGATTTCAGTTTACGTTCTACCGAATAGCGGGCTCTTGAGTTACCGCTCGCCCATCAAGGTGGGTGGGTTTTTTGTGGCTGGGGAAGTAATATGGCTTACATTAAAAAGTCAGTTTAACTGAATTTAAAATTCTGGATTCTGATACAATTATGTCAATTTCTAGAACTGGAAATTAACTTTAAATTTAAGACGTCATGTAAATTTAGTATTCCCAGTTTCACTTTCAATTTGCACAACCAGTCAATAGTGCTAAAATTTTTATTGTAAACCAAAAACATTTTTCTGATTAAGTAACACCACCATACTTCAGAAATTATGATTAGACTAATAAAAAAGTTTTCATTATTTATTATTAATTTTGTATCGCGTTAGAGCACATGCACCGGTGATAAATATGTTTATGTACCTCCTTCTGCCTTTCGGGAATCTTTACTTTAAATTCTGCGAATGTTTGAGGTAAATTGTTCAGAATACACATGGGTAATTAGTAGGAGTGATTTCGGAAAGCCACAGAAAACCAATATCTGAATGGCTGCAGAGGGATTTGAACCCCACATTCTCCAAAACACCAAATCCCAGTCCATCGTAACTCCCCATCCACTTGATTCGGTTATTAAAAAAAACTATTAAAATAATTGGCAGGATAGCACTTTGTTTCTGGCAGATTTGAAAATCTGAATGCACGAGGTGGGAGAAATGACTGCTGGGAGTGTGGAAGGCATACGTTGACACATGGATGGTTATTTAGAGAAATGTTAGGAGTTATAAATGGAAAGGAAGATTCTACTGTCTACGGCAATCAACCGTCTATTGTTTTCAAGTAGTTTGTAATAAATGAGATCTGGAGTGCCGCTAAGTTCTTCCCCACACAATTGAATGGAATGGCCAAAATTGCATTTGTTAAATATTTACACATCACGATAAGAAAGGGTTCTTATTACCAGATTCATCATGAGATGCAAAAACAGTTAAACATTGATTTATTTTAAAATCGTGGTGCAAAGAATCACATGTTCCATGAATTATTTGGGTGCCATAACCGAGCGCCTAATAGTTGCCTTGTATCACAAATACTTTTACATAAAAAGAGAGCATGAATTGAAAAGTATCTGCATAATAAATCAAAAACTTAATTTAAAGTCTTTACACTGGAAACTGCCACGTTTTGGCTAGTTCAATTTAGCGTGAAAGGGAAGTATTTAGCGCATCTCTATGTCGTTACACACAAGTACGCCTGCGGCACAGCCCTGATATTAAACCGTTTTGAACGATCAAAGAGAAGGCCGCAATTTGTCCGTACGTGTAGATCACTGTATCGGGTGAATAAATACATAACTGCGATGCTGGCGGAACTGGAAAACTTCACCATCACGATTATTATGTATGTAGATTAGTCATGCAACGAATATTCGGCAACTATTCGGAATTCGGCCAATTTTATGCTATTCGACCGAATGCCGAATATCAAGGTACTATTCGGCCGAACACCGAATACCTAGGATTTTTTTGTAGTTGGATAATTACTTGAAATAAATCGATTTATTCATTATGTGATAATGCATTTTACTTATAATTACAAAAATAATAATGCATAATCGACTTCCACAATGTCAAAGCAAAACTAACAAATATTAAATCCATTCATTTGAATCATCATAACTGAAATTTAAGAGTGGAATATTGTGACGCAGGAAAACTCTATTTTGTGCAATGTCAGGCAGTAGTAGCAGTTACAAGGTGACAGTCTGAAATTAGTAAAATAAGGGCCATAATTTAAGTCTTTCTTGCCAGAATTATTCTATCCAAGCAAAACGTTGGAAGGCATGAATTTTTCCAGTTCCACAACTTGTCATTGGCAAACGTCGAGAATGATGACGTTTTGACCTATGTTCAACTTTTAGCCTAAATGCCCTTCTCAGACTTAAAAACGATGTTTTAGGAAGTTTATACTATGAAAATACTGCACTCGGTTATCGATCCATATGGTGCCGTTGAAGAAAGGCATATTGTACCACAAGAAGAATTGATCGAAATAGTTACTATGGAACAATTTAGAAAGTGGAATGAGCAGTTCGGGCTTCAGAAAGATATAACCGTTGCTTATCCCGTATTATGAAATATCGCAAGAAAGCTTTTCCATCTTCACAACTCGTGGAATGGGTTTGTAGCGCAAGTAACCGATATTCTCAAGAAAAAAATGGCAATCTATCACCTCAACGTCAATATTTGAGGCCATCAAAACAGGCACATACTGGTGGGAGGTATCTATACTTGAATAGGTGGGCGAGAGACAAGCGCAGCAATACAGATATTGGCGCCAAACCGGCCGAATAGTTTTGCCGAATATTCGGCTATTCGGCCTGAAAGTCTGCAGAAATTTCGATATTCGGCGTATGGCCGAATATACTATTCGTTTCAATTCTAGTGTAGATACTGTAGCGATACTTTTAGCGTCTGAGGATATCTTTGTATCCGGGCGCGTAGTAGTCTACAGCGGGGAGAAAGCAATGCCTTGACTCTAAAATGGAAGATAGATAGATAGATATGTTCACTTTGATCCCATGTGAGAATAATCTCGGGGATGTGGAACAGTACATACACTTATTAGTAATGTCAATATTACTATATAATTGATAATATTATATATTGACAAGAAGTTAGTGACACAATAACCAGTGGCAGTTGCAGAAAACTAACTGCCCTATCACTTTGTATGCTGAGGTGGCTGGTGCGATGCATATCCCGACGTTGCACGTGGTTCAAGATGATGGCGGTGGTGTGAAACTGCCAGCTTAGGTGCTGCTGTAGAAGAGCTGGTGACTGTGTCCTGCACTGCTGCCTAAAAAGACTCTTCCCGATTCCATCGAGAAAAGAATGAATCCACCAGATGTTCCTTGTCCAACCTAGATGATCTTCATTGGACACTTACGTGTGCAAGTGGAACCACTCATGTGCTGTCAATAGATCCAGCGTCCTCCTCCACGAATGCATAAGTGTTATGAGAACATACAGCAGTATAAAAAGCTCTCCCATAATTGGCTGATATTTAAAATTCACAACCGCGCACATATCGGAAACGTTCACATAGTCTCATAGACTTTCGCGCTGTCAATTTCTGGTATTAGATGTGAAGAAGACGGCAATGTCTCTCCCAATCGAGGCGTTGCTTGGATCCTATTTATTTTACAACTTGCAAGAATTCGATAAGGTGGACCGTTCCTGAACAAATATTGCAACACGTCGGTAATGTAATCATGGCGAGCCGTGAGTGGCCCATACATAAACGGATAACCAACATACCCGCGACGTACTTTCCTTCAGCTGGTAAACCTCGTGCACCTGTTAGCACGTGTCGCCATTATCGACCTGTATTGTTCTCCCGTTGATTGACACTGTTTACAAATACGTCTGAGACCAAGTCAGCACAACTTATGTAGGAGTGTCAGGGACTGCAATAAATTATCTAGGGATATGCTGCACAACTTATCTCAATTATTGAAATAATGTGAAGCGAAAAAATTATAATTCTGGTCATGCAAACGAAGACGTTTAAGTACAGTGGAACCTCTCCATACGCTGCAATGAAATTATTCATAACTGCAATTTTGTATAGTAAATCTTAAGCCCGTTCCCAGGAACAGCTCCTGTAGAATTTTACTTTGGTATAGTATACTATGCTTGCCACATATAAACACCATCTTTAACTTTTCGAATGTAGGGTGTTCCGGACCAAGTGTCAGTACTTTGAAAAATATTTTACCCTAAATAATGAGGCATTGTGTTTGTGATGTGTATTTTTAAGCTCCTCAGAGAGCATTGAGCACCTACCTGAACTTGCTTCTAGTGCAGATTCACGGCATACGATTGTTATTGAGTCTCCAGATCTGTGAATCAAACAATAGTTGAAATTGTTTAAATATTCAGTTCCATGAGCAACGAGACATTATAATTGAATTAAAGTCTCAGGTTGCAGATTTACGTATACAAAACTAATGCACACTGTTCATTTTTCCGTCTGACTGATATTTTACATCCTCCTCAGTTGTCAGTGCATTGAAGTGTACTTTTCCTTTTTTTAAATTTTGTTCACCCAGAGGCACTAGTAACCCTCATAGTACTTTTTCAAGATGGCTTCTGCACTATATATTTGTCAGCCGGTATAGAGTTCCTGTGTCATGAAAATGAGGCAGAATGAAGATGGAAATGATGCTCTCGATCGCTCTGCAGTTTGTCTGTGGGCACAATGATTGGCTGGTTGACGCCTATGTTCAGAATGTTTCACCCGCCGGCAGACCGCAAGCCACACAATTTACTGATTATGTACAGTGTATTAACGAAATGGTATTGGGGGGAGGGGGGAAGGGGACAAACACGAAAGTATGAATTATGCGGCAGGCCAAACCGTAATTTGGGAAGCAAGTTTGTGTGATATATTGAAATAGTTACGACAATGTTTCAACGAATCTTCGCATAGTAATGACAGCTTAAGTCATGAGTTAATGTATGTTGGTGAGTTCCATCCTAGTACAAGATGGGAAGAAAAAACGACAGAAAGACACTTTTGTCCATGTAGACGAAGTCACGGCGTTTTTTTTTTTTTTCTTTTTTTTCTGCTTTACGTCTCTCAACAGCGAGGTCTTTAGAGACGGGAAAGGATGGGGGCAAGGAATGGGAAGGAATTCGGCCATGGCCTTTTAAAGGAAGCATCCGGCATTTACCTGGAGTGATTTGGGAAACCATGGAAAACCCAAATCTGGATGCCCGGACGGGGATTCGAACCGCCGTATTCCCGAATGCGAGGCGAGAACGCTAACCGTTACACCGCCACGCTCGGTGTAGACGAAGTCACGGCGCTGCTAGTCTGCTGACGAAACCAATCTCCTCCCTACATAATCAGCAAATTTCTCCAATCCTAGCCTAATATATTTTATCTTAAATCCTTCTTTGGTGTAGTAGTATTCAGTTATGACGAATAGGTTTCCATTTGCGGTCGAATAATACGTAATAACTGATACAATTACTATCCTAAATATAACAATTTTCTAGAAAAGAAATCTTGATAACAAATATTTCATTTAGTTACTTATTACTCCAAATTTATGTCAAGTACACGGAACATAGATCTCCTCTAAATACTTTTTCTCTCTAACGATACGATGGTGAGTATCTTGGCAGGGTTTTAGAGTATTACAAGTTTTTAAATACTCTACTTCTTCTTTACGTAGCTGTCTAGCAGAAGATTTTGCTATCCTTAGCGATAAGTAGAAGTGCCGTAGTTTATTAGCTTTAGAGCATAATCAGAGGTTTATAACTATTGCTACACTGATTAGCGTAGCTTAGTTATTGTAAATCAAATTCCAGGTTTACGGAGCTGAAAAGGTTGAGTTTTATAAAAATCTAACGTGCTAATTACGCTATCATGAATTTGCGCTTTTTTCATTTTTGATTATTGGTAAATCTCGAGCTCATTAAATTTACATTTTTTCAGTCCGTTCGTAAACTAAACAAATGTAGAACAATCTATCTGCCGATCCCCTTTTCATATCAGCGCCGCTGAAACGTGTACATTCGTTCACATTTAGTATTAAGAATTCCAGACTAAACTGAATGAGTGTTAACTTGTTAATCCATAAGACTTTTCAGACATGGAATGATACCTATAAGTATCGAATAGATACAAATGAACTATTTTTACAGTGAACAGCGATTACTTAAAACTGTTTAAACAATGTATTTCCATCTCAATATGAATTTTCACTTTAGTTAATGTACGATGTGTTTGATATAAGTATTGAGATTGGTAAAACTCTGAGCGATATGGCAACGCTGTGTCTCTCGGTCGGTGCTAGACCGGTTTGTCCATCCCTTCACCATGCTCAGTTTCAACTCCGTTCAGGCAATACATTATTTTTGACAGCACTATCAGTTGTGGTGTGACAGCGTCACCCACAATGAATATAATCAAATCATTATTAATTATATTCATATTTCTTTTTTTTCCTTTTTATTATATTCAAGTTTATTAATTATTTAATCTTGGAACGTGTAAATAATTATAAATAATGAGGGTTGTCCTGGAATAGGTTAAATGTATGTTTAAACCAGGGCGGCCAAAGGTATAGTTTATTATAAATTAATTTTTCTGTAAACGCATGGCTCAGAACGCTTAAATATTGAAGGCTAGAGACTGCCATTTCGACCGTTGAGGGTGGAACAATGGAGCAGGCGAGGCGACAAGGTGACGCCGGGCCAGCCCGGCTTGAGTCCCGTTGGAATTCGGTCAACGAACTACCCCACCTTGCCGCTATCCCGAAGGCCAAGTAGGAAACGCGCGAAGGAGTCAGCGAATGCGACGCGTGATATTAAACACGTGACGACGGAAATGTGTAGCTAGCCAATCCTGAACATTTATTGGGGGCTACAATACTAATTCCGTGGAGTTCTTTTTACATGTGGCGAGCAACTAGCCGAGGAAGAGGAAGGAGCCATTTTTGAGACGACACTTCTGTCCAAGACGAGCTGATGAGCAGACGTGACTTGGGTCCAAGACGAGCTGGTGAACAGACGTGCTAGCCGGCACGCTCTCTGATGATCATTGTGGTTGATCATTTCTTGCTTTGGGAAAGCGAGATGTTGAGTGGCGTGCTTGCCATTATTCGGAAGTTATGCTAATAACGCGGTCGTAGCCGCTTATTTAGCTTCCATTGCTGCAGTGGCATTGTGTTTGTCGCTCACCATCACGGCGATGATACTATGGTAATGTACCAGAAACGACGGTCACTATCCAGTGGATTTTAACAGACTTATGTGCCCTTAAGCGACGCCTGGGTTAAGACTCTGCTCCCGCCACTTAAATTCTGAGCTAGCTGGATTTATATTTCAATTCAATTTTTTTTAAGCATCTTGCTGTTTGTTAATTCAATTTTGATGCTTTTCATTCACTTTATACGGCGCCCCCTGGGATTTTCCTTTGTACAGTAAAATGTTAGCTTCAATTTGATGGCCTGTGTTGCCATGTGATTTCAATGTTAACTTTGCTGTTTTTATTACTTGTTTGAGATATTTCATTCAGTTTTGTTTGCTTACTCCGGCGAATTGTAAACGTCGGGTATTGCTTGTTTTTGCTGATCTAATTGTGTTTAACGTAACGTTAATTACTACCCGACCTTGTAAGGCCATAAGACTCAATAAATGAGGTTTTATTTTGTGTCTGAAATTCATGGTTCTAGTTAGTAACCTATTAGATCCCCTTTTAGCATCATTATTATATGTATTTTTCAATTTTCAGGATTTAATTATAATTCCCCCCTCCCTTTTTTCTGCTTCACCCAAATTGTGTTCTATTACAATTGGCACCCAACGTTTCGGGCTTTTGCAAGTCGAAATTATTTTGAGAATTTCACAAGTCTAAAAAAAAATCCATGGATGTGACCTGTGTTGATTCATTTTATTATTTTAGAATAAGTTTTATGTTGAAATTTGTTTGCTTTGTTTGCCATGCTTGATTTAAATCTAAATGTGTGATTTATTTCAATCAGTTGTTCAAGTATATTTTCGTTCACTTGCATCAAGCATGGTTAGTTTAAAATTAAAGATAGAGTCAGTGCTTTTGAAATTTTTAATGCATGGTAAAAGTTAAGATTTTTTCTTTATGCTGATTTTGCTCATGTGTTGAGGTATTTGTGTCGCATGAAACATCGTTGTTTTTCCTTGTTGTTTAATTTTGGATGGGTTTTATTTCATGTTGAAGGGATTTATGCGCGAAATTTGTTTAATGCTGTACTTTTCGAGTTAAATCGTGCCGGTTGTATTTTGTTTGTTGTCGATTGTTCAAATTGTTCGGAGTTGAAATTTTGTATCTTACGATCAAATCTATGAAGTTGAGGTCACGCACCATTAATAGGGCAGATCGATCAATATGTTCATAACATTTCCGAGCAAACTAACGCGATGGATCAAGCACCGGAAGTACACGAAATGCCGTTGGCGAACGAAGAGTGTAATGATACTCCTAGTACGCGTAGCATCCATTCAAATGCATCATTAGATGGGGAACAGTTAGGGATTTTTCCAACCCCAGACAATGAAACCGTTCAAAATCCACCCATGCGGGCAGAAGTTGAAACACGTGCGTCGCAAATAACGGTAGAATTGCCACCGGCGACCGCGCAACCCCAAGACCAAAACCTGCTATTTGACATGCTGGTGAAATTGAATCAGAAATTAGATGCACAAAGTCAAAATTCTAGTCTCATTGAGGGAGGACATAAATCAGCGTTTAGATGCACAAAATCAAAAATTTGAGTCGCAAAATGCTTTGTTGAAGGGCTATGGACGGAAAATTGTCCGTTTTTCGCGAGGAAATGACCCGTGAAATGAGTGCATTCAAATCGGAGATGCGAGCGAATGTTTCAGTGTTGGAGAGACGCACAGATACGATTCAGGCAACGTGCACTGCATTGCAAGGAATCAAGCGCGGAAATCTCGAAGCGTTTGGACGCGACCGAAAAATCTGTCGAGCACGTGCGGCAAGAAAGCCACCAGAGTCTCGGTCAGATCTCGGAATTTGTCCACGAGATTAAGGATAATACTGAACGAAGCTTGCAGGCTGTAAATGCAAAGGTGTCGGAGGTTCACAAGTTCGGTTGAACGAGTACAAACGGCACAACAGGATTTGCAAGCGTCACAGCAAACACTCGTGCAGAACACTAACTCAAAGCTGGCGCAGTTGGAATCCAAAATGAAGGAAGTGAGTAATTCCAACGCTAGCGGGAGTATTGTTCACGCGAATTACGCACAGTACGCTGCAGCTAATATCGAGCTTAAGTTGCCACGTTTTGGGTCCCGCAAAGACGTAAATCCTAGGATTTATCTTACCGAAATGGAGCGGTATTTCGAAATCAAAGGAGTGCCTGATTCCATGAAGCTTGTGTTAGTCGAGGAATCATTTTCAGAAACAGACAGACTCTGGCTGAAAATTGCGTCCGAAACTAACTTATCTTACGCCGAATTCAGAGTCCTGTTTCTTGAGACCTTCTGGTCGAAAAAGATCCAGAACCAGGCGAGGATAAAGCTGTACCAAGGAAGGTACATTCCCAAGTGGCATTATTCAATGGAAAGCTACGTGAAAACTTTGCTGGTGCAGTGTAGGCAATTCGACGACAAAATGACGGACGGAGAGTTCATAGAGATGGTGATCGCGCACTTTGGTCCACAAGTGCAGTCACTCATTAACCCCGTGGTCATTCGTACGATACCAGAACTGCTAGAAACCGTCGGTAACCTTGACAGAATCGGGAAAATGGCCGATAATCTGGCGAGACAAGACGCGGAACGAAACCATGGCGAAGCGCAAAGCGAGTCTAAGCGACCGCATGGCGGCAATAAAGCTTCCTATGCTGATGGACAGAATGGGAAATCTTCCAATCAAAATTCCGGCAATCGTAATGGAGGGAAGAAATGGAAGAACGGAAATGCACAGTGGAAGGATGATAAAAATCATCAGCGGTCGGGAAACAACCGATCCGCGTATCCACAAGAATTTCCAGTGAACGCGATCTCAATTGAAAACGCGGAACCGGAAATGTGTGCAAAGGCGACGGAGGAAAATGTGGGCGGCGTTAACAACGCGTCTAACTCCCCGCCGTCACAATGAGATTTTTCGGGGGACGCTGCAAACTCCGACAGCATTTGCCTCGGCAGTTTGGAATATTGGCGCGGCGAAGGACCGGAAAATATCGACGGAAGAAGAAGATATGGTATCCGGCGACAGCCTCATGGCGCGCGCGAAGTGTCCCCGTGTAGATATTATTGCATATGGCATACGGGCGAATATTTTAATTGACTCGGGATCGTCTGTCTCCGTAATGTCTAAGAAATTTCTGCTACGCTTGAAAGATAAGAATCCGCGGCTAAAAGAAATTCCCACAACGCAAGTTACGGTGGTTCCTGCAATAGGAAAGAGAGAAAAGATCGTTAGCACGCAAGCGCTAATCCCCGTGAAAGTCGCGAATAGCGAGTTAATGTTGCCACTACTTATAGTACCCGGTTTGACGCAAGATGTGATCGTTGGATGCGACCTCTTAGCAAAACGTAAAGTCATTCTGGATTGGGGAAATAAGACGGTGACGAATTTGGTTCCGGAGGTGTTGCATTGGAAACATGAGGCCTGTGAGCAGAGCCTTGGAATAAATAGTTCCAAACCAATGCAAGACACCGCGGACGCGAAGGCAATTTGAATAACGGAGGAAGAGCTATATGCGCATCAGCTGACGAGCAAAATCTCATACCACAGAACCCAACCGACAAAATGCGGGAAAAGAGGAAAACTTGACGCCAGCACGGAAGCTAAAGCTATGCCGATACTGACGAGAAACTTGACGACAGCACCACAGTCAAAGCCAAAGCTATGCCGATGCTAATGAGAAACTCACGATCATTTCGTGCGGGATGAGACTGCGTCTGATTCGTATCAATGTAAAATTTAAGGATCAACCCGAGAAGAATCCCGAGGATGACATCAAGAAAGCACATGAATTCTTGGTAGAGAAAGCTACGAAGCGGCAACGCAAGCACGACGGATTGCGGACGCAAACGTTTAGCGTCGGGCAGCAGGTGCTACTTAGGACTATGACCCCGTCTGACGCACAGCGAAAATTAATTTCCAAATTCTTTCTGCTGTATTCGGGACCGTTCTCAGTAGCGCGGATTATTTCCCCAAACTGCTACATGCTGACCGACGGCAGAACGGAGTTCGGCCCGCATAATGCCCGGAATTTGCGCCCGTTTCACACAGCATAGTCTACAAGTTCCTAGACGGATGTTTGTAAATATAGCTTAAGGATCAATGTACATTTAGTTAGGTAATAACGTAGAGCATATCTTTAGAAAGTGAGAGTGTCAGTCTTAAGACACGTAATTGCCTAACAAGCGTAGCGCTAACGCAGCGAGAACAGGTAAAGGACGCTCAGCTGTTTGGAGTAGCGGCTGTGCCGACCGCCAGTTTTCCTGGAAGGATCGTAATCAGGTTAAACGAAAACAGGTAGCCTGAGCCGCCAGCCTAACGGGACAGCGCTTACTGACAACAACAGAGCGGGCAAAGTGGAAACAGCTGATCGCTTAGTTTCACCGCTATAATGTCTTTGCTACGAGTGTAGTTTGGAAAGCATAATATAGTTCATTTCGCGAGAACCGTCTTTCTTTTGTATTGTATGGATAATTATGTAAATTCGCGGAAGGATTAAATTATGTAAATTCGCGGAAGATTTTTCTTTTCCATTTGATTTTCATGTTATGTGGTTTCGGCATACTTGTGTCGGCCTTGATAATGGACATTCGGTGCATTCTTTATTCTTGTTGTTGCTATATCTAACTTCAACACATGTGCTAGATTTGCATAGCCCGTTGTAAATAATTAATTGAGTTGTCTAGTTTTAATGTTAATATCTTGTGCTTACATCATTTTTTTTTTGTTTATTGATTGAACAGATCTATTTTGTCATTCATTTACATCTATGTACCTGTCAATGTTTTATGATGTTTTACTTTGCATATTAGGATAAGACATTTCATTATTTATGTTAACCAGAGTCACGTGTCGTATTTACATATTTAAAGAGGTCACATGTATGCGATAGTTTGAGTGAGCTGGAACCATGAAACTATAATGTAGGCAATGATTTTGATGCAACTGTAGGGTTACAATAGTTCAAATAAAATTATTGGCATAATTTTATTTTGATTGGGTGGCAGGTATATTGTGGTGTGACAGCGTCACCCACAATGAATATAATCAAATCATTATTAATTATATTCATATTTCTTTTTTTCTTTTTATTATATTCAAGTTTATTAATTATTTAATCTTGGAACGTGTAAATAAATTATAAATAATGAGGGTTGTCCGGATAGGTTAAATGTATGTTTAAACCAGGGCGGCCAAAGGATATAGTTTATTAGTAAATTAATTTTTTTCTGTAAACGCATGGCTCAGAACGCTTAAATATTGAAGGCTAGAGACTGCCATTTCGACCGTTGAGGGTGGAACAATGGAGCAGGCGAGGCGACAAGGTGACGCCGGGCCAGCCCGGCTTGAGTCCCGTTGGAATTCGGTCAACGAACTACCCCACCTTGCCGCTATCCCGAAGGCCAAGTAGGAAACGCGCGAAGGAGTCAGCGAATGCGACGCGTGATATTGAAACACGTGACGACGGAAATGTGTAGCTAGCCAATCCTGAACATTTATTGGGGGCTACAAGACTAATTCCGTGGAGTTCTTTTTCATGTGGCGAGCAACTAGCCGAGGAAGAGGAAGGAGCCATTTTGAGAACACTTCTGTCCAAGACGAGCTGATGAGCGACGTGACTTGGGTCCAAGACGAGCTGGTGAACAGACGTGCTAGCCGGCACGCTCTCTGATGATCATTGTGGTTGATCATTTCTTGCTTTGGGAAAGCGAGATGTTGAGTGGCGTGCTTGCCATTATTCGGAAGTTATGCTAATAACGCGGTCGTAGCCGCTTATTTAGCTTCCATTGCTGCAGTGGCATTGTGTTTGTCGCTCACCATCACGGCGATGATACTATGGTAATGTACCAGAAACGACGGTCACTATCCAGTGGATTTTTAACAGACTTATGTGCCCTTAAGCGACGCCTGGGTTAAGACTCTGCTCCCGCCACTTAAATTCTGAGCTAGCTGGATTTATATTTCAATTCAATTTTTTTAAGCATCTTGCTGTTTGTTAATTCAATTTTGATGCTTTTCATTCACTTTATACGGCGCCCCCTGGGATTTTCCTTTGTACAGTAAATTGTTAGCTTCAATTTGATGGCCTGCGTTGCCATGTGATTTCAATGTTAACTTTGCTGTTTTTTATTACTTGTTTGAGATATTTCATTCAGTTTTGTTTGCTTACTCCGGCGAATTGTAAACGTCGGGTATTGCTTGTTTTTGCTGATCTAATTGTGTTTAACGTAACGTTAATTACTACCCGACCTTGTAAGGCCATAAGACTCAATAAATGAGGTTTTATTTTGTGTCTGAAATTCATGGTTCTAGTTAGTAACCTATTAGATCCCCTTTAAGCATCATTATTATATGTATTTTTCAATTTTCAGGATTTAATTATAAATCCCCCCTCCCTTTTTGGCAACTCACGTTTTTCTTAACGGTAGCCAACAAATGGTTTTTATTACACAGTGAAGTTGTGTTTATATTGTGTGTTAATAAAATGGAGCATCGGAATTTAGAGCATCGTTGTGCAATTAAGTTTTGTGTTAAAGTTGGGGAATCCGCCAGTGTGACCTTTCAAAAGTTGAAACAAGCCTATGGGGAACATTGCTTATCAAGAGAACAAGTTTTCCGCCGACACAAATCATTTTTGGAAGGATGAAAACACGTTGAAGGTCAACCTCACTCAAGTAGATCCTCAACTTCAAAAAACTTACGAAAACTTTTAGCGTGTGTGGGCTCTTGTGAGATCGTCGTTTAACAATAAGTATGATGAGTGAACAGTTGAATTTAAACACTTTCACCGTACATCAAATTTTGGCAGAATTTGGACATGCGAAAGATTTGTTGCCGAAATGGTGCCAAAAACCCGGTGTCACACGTCTTTTTGGATCAGTGAATATTTTTCCTCAAAGCGATTTCCTGCTGTTCCTCAATCCCCCTATTCACCTGATTTAAGTTCTTGTGATTTTTTCCTTTACCCGCAATTGAAACATGTCTTTAAAGGACGTCATTTTGGAGCTCTGGAGAACATTCAAAAGTCTGTGACCGATCAGTTAATAGCCCTACCAGTTAAAGCCTTCCAACTCTGCTACCAAGAGTGGAAACAACGACTTCTTCGATGTATATAGAATTAAAATTTCTAAATTATAATATTAAATGGGGGAGGAATTTAACATTCCATTTGTATAAGAAAATTTAAAAAAAATGGACGACTGAGGGAATTGCCACCGGAGGGTTAGCTCAATCGCAATTAAATTAATAATAATAATGTAGCTGCCCAACGGAACTACTTTGAAGGGGATAATATTATTAATTGAAAAAAATAATACTTTGGTAGGTAAAATATCAGTCTCATTTCTTTTGTCACACACCTCGTAGTTGCATCAATTCTGCTATCATTTCGGTAATCCATTTTGAATGAAGCACATAGATGGCAATAAGGTTTTGGTTTTACTCGCACGTAACAACGCTGGCGATAAGAACCAAACTTTGCGCTGTGCACAAGCAAAGATGTATTGTAAAAGATCGTCTAGGTTCTTGAGGTTTTTCTGTTTCCGATAAGTACTGTTTGACGAGTGCCGTATCGCAGACACTCTGCCGGCGCCTCGGTGTGGTGTAATGAATTTTGTGGCGCCGCGACAGGTGCCACGCGCCGTTGTTTACGGGAGAGCTGTGAATGCCGCTGACGTCGGCAGCTGGGCCGTACGCGCGGCGTCGAGAGGACTCGCGTCGATCGAACACCACGCGACGCCACAGCCAGGTGCCCGCAAGGGGCTTTGTAAGGACAAAAGCCACACCAGGGGGTAGTATCGCTTGGGTGCCTTAACGAACAGTTCACTTCAATTAAAAGTTCTGTGGAATTTTGACGAAATAATTTTAAATTGACCATGTAGCCCTTTTGGATCTCAACTGAAATGCTTAGAGGTTACCACTAAATTTGTTCAAACCACAAACTTAGAAAAGGTTTCAAGTCTACTATAAAATCACAAGTCCACTTTGCTCTAAAAATTTTGAAGTTTATTTTTTTTAATAAAAATCACAAGTTCAAAATTAGCATTATACAGTTGAGTAGGTGATCGAACAAACGTTTCAAAAACATGCAGATTGTTGAGAGAAAATGTACCGAACACCCCTTTGAAAATTTTAAAGTTCTAAGTAGACATTATATTCGCAGATTAACACACTGATGTTCCAACATGGCCACCGAGACGCACCAACTTTCAACCGGCTACCTCCCGCTCCGACACAAAACTAACGCAGGTTTACTCACATAGCGCTCCAGAGGTAAAGACAAAGCATTATGGCGGCGGGGTCTTATATAGTGATTACCAAAACCAGTGACTACGTAAGCAGCTGTATCACATCTTTTCGTTTCCGCGAGATCAAAAGTGTGTGTAATTTATTTGACGATCCAGATTATTAAAAGTGTTTAAACTTTGACAAGGTCTAGACTTATCTGCTAGAAGTACAACGGCAGTTTAGTGGGAAATTTAGAGTGATTAGTTTTAAAGTTTTATTTAATTTCCGCGCGGTGATACAAACCTCTGAAGTAGGGGATTAACCCGACCATTTGAATTTATTCAGTTTTTTCTGAATTTCATGGAAATGTAAGTTATCTGAATAAAACTAGTTTCAAAATATTCTACAAAAATTTACGATTTCAGTGGTGTAACTTACGTAAAAATCGGTGACCGGATAATGAAATTACAGCTTAGACAAGCTTTGGTAAATTAACGGTTTAGAAGTGATATGGTTTTATGTTAATAACTTTTTAGGTATTGTTTATATAGAAAAGGAAAAATTACCGAAATTTTCTCCGAATTGAATTACGTGTGTTTGAAAGTTATTTTATCTCTGAAAGTGTTTTGGTTTGGTGGCGATTAATTCCTAAGTGAAGCACATGGCTTTAGTGACGAAATAATCTTTAAAATGTTTATAAAATCTGTTCTACTGCATGGAATGATCTGAAATAAAAATATGTGAAACTAGATTTTTAATTCTTTCAGGAAAACTACTTTTTAGTTTGGAAGCTTTCTAGGAATCTGTGATAAAAATTGTTAAAAGTGAAGTGTATTTATCGAAGTGTTTAAAAATGTATTTAAGTTATTTACACGTTCAGAAACTGCGTAATTTTAGTGAATTTAGCTTTCTTTTGAATTATTATTGTTTTAAAATTACTTTACTTCATTCGAAAGTGTTCAGAAATATTGAAATGGTCACGTATCAAAAATCTACTGTTTACAAATGGTACAATAACGGATTTTCCTATTCCAGGTTAGTTTAAAAGTTTCCTTATTATTATAAAAAGTTGATTTAGTACGATTATTAAATGTTGAGTTACTTTTGAAATGGTGAAATGCTCATACAACAGAAATATATTGTTTACAAGTTGAATTATTATGGATTATCCTATTTCAGGTTCACACAAAGTTTCTTTACCATTATAAAAGGTTTATTTAGTGCTTTTATTAACTATTGTGGGTCTTTACTGCTTTCAAAATGGTTTAAAAATAGTAAAATTATCATATGGCAGAAATTTATTGTTAAGAAGTTAAATTACTAGGGATTATCTTATTTCCAATAAAAATGAAGTTTTCTTACTATTATAGATAGTTCATTTAGGGCTTTAATTAAATATTGGAGGTCTTTACTGCTTTTAAAATGGTTTATTTAGGGAGTTAGGTTGTGGTATCAGCTTCCTACATAAAACGTCCCTCCCATAACCTATGTATGCACTGAAAACTATATGCTTACTGAGAATTTACTTCCTCCCTTACTCTTAAAGCTAAGGAACTAGAATTTGCTAAAATTCTAAGGTGCTTACAGCTTCCTAAACGACCATCCTATCATCTCGTCAAGTTCATATCACAATTACAGTTTTTGTTTCGTTTATATATGACACAATGAACTACTTAAAAATTTAAATATTTCTAACATAAAAAAATTGTTGATTTTGTTGGTGTTGTATGGATTAAAATTGGATATGAAAGTTAAAAAAGCGCACTCAAATTACGAGCCCACGCTAATAGTGTAGATCTGTTTCAGCCAGTGATGTGAAAAGTAACATGCTGCATTAAGCGCAACGTATACGCAAATTTGAAATACCGTGTAACTGTCTCCTCATTCCATGTTAATTTTACAGATTGAGTGACGATAACACGCACGGAATACAAGTAAGATAGGCTATCGTCTTCCAATCACATCATTATCTTGACTTGCCTGATAGATGCTATAACGAATTATTTTATTATTAATTTAGGTAAACATTATAGTAGATATCAATACTTACAATAAGGTAATGCATTTATATCGTTATGGCTTATCACCTGCTCGTCGTCAAGATCATTACCTATTGGAAACAACTGGTGGCAAGAAACGGTAAGGGAATTTTGTCCGTGTCCCTTTTGAAGAAACCATCCCGACATACCTCTGCAGTTATTTCGAGGAAACTATGCAAATCGAAAATTGGATGGCTGGATGGGTATTCGAGTCTGCGTCCTCCCGAATCAGTAGTCCAGATTGTTACCGCTCAAACGAGGGCTGCTCTGAGAAGTTCTCGGCCTCGACCATAGATGGCAGCAGTACCCATGTGATTTTTAATTTTTCTTGCAAGTTGGTGCATTTCGCCAGACGCGCCTAGCGAGAAATTGCAAGGCATTCTACGTTGTAGTTTTGTCCTGTACAGTTGTTTGCACGCAGGCGCGGTGCGGAAGTTGTACTAGAGATGGAAAAAATCGAGTATCCTGAAGTTATAAAATTCTTTGTAAAAGAATGGTTTAACGACATCCGAGATCCACGGAAGATTTTAAAAGTGTATGGGGACTCTTCTCCTTCATATTAGACAGTTAAGAAATGGGCTGCTGAGTTCAAACGTGGTCGTAGCAGTTTCGAAGATGATGAACGTGAAGGACGTCCGAAAAAGTGCAATAACTCCATAAATCATCCATAAAGTGCATGACATGGTTTTGGATGATCAACGAATAAAAGTGCGTGAGATTGCTGAGATCCGTAGGGATATCAAAAGAACTGTGTGATACATGTTGCATGAAGTAATGCAGAAGATGCTTTGTGCAAGATGGTTGCCGCATTTGCTCACTGTTGATCAAAAGCGCATCCGCATGAGACTTTATGAACATTGTTTGAAGCGTTTCAACAAAAATAATACTGATTTTGTGCTTCGATTCATAACTATGGATGAGACATGGGTTCACCACTACACTGCAGAATCAAAACTACAGTCAAAGCAGTGGAACAGAAGGCTGGTTGTTCAGGTCCAAAGAAGGTCAAGTCGATTCCATCGGCAGGGAAGGTGATGGCATCAGTTTTTTGGGATGCTAAAGGTGTTTTGTTCATTAACTACCTTGAATAGGGTAAAACAGTAACTGGATAATACTATTCCGATCTTTTAGACACCCTGGATGAAAAAATTCGTGAGAAAAGGCCCAGCTTTGAGGAAGAAGAAAATCATCTTTCATCAGGACAATGCACTCTGCCCACAAGAGTCTTTTGGTCAATGGGAAAATCAAGAGATATGCACTACGACGTGTTGGAGCATCCATCTTATTCCCCAGATTTTGGTTCCCTCCGACTTCTATCTATTCCCAAAACTCAAAAACTTTCTTGCTTATCAGAGTTTTTCTTGAAATGAAGATGTGATTGCAGCTGTAGATGGATATTTTGCAGGCCTTCCAGAAAGCCACTTCAGAAATGGTATAATGAACATGGAATATCGTTGGATCAAGTGTATCAGTGTTCAGGGAGACTATATTGAGAAATGAGAAAAAAATGATTTTGTAAATATAAAATTGGTTTTATATTTTTAGGCTTAGAATTTTACAGACCGTCCTCGTAGTCGCCAGAATCGATAAGAGTGTTGGAAAATACTGTGTTATCTTCTCGAAGTTCATTTGCGTCATCGCTGCAACGTGTGAAGTAGACGGGTCGCCAGAAACTAAAAGTCAGGGTGCAGCTTAATAACGACGTGGATAATGACGGACTTAGGATATACAATTGGCTGAAGGCATCCCCTGCGAAGAGGAGAGATGGAAGGAGGTTTCAGTATAAGCCTCATGCTAGGGGATAGATTCTGGCATAATTGTCTCATAATTTTCGCACAATACATCCACAAAATTATATCACTTCAATCTGGAGCATTAAGAGGCACCTGTTAAGGCCATGACGACGGTTCGAATCCCCATGCGGGCATCCAGATTTGGGTTTTCAATGATTTCCCCAAATTCATTCCAGCTGAATGTCGGGATGCTTCCTTCCAAAGGCCATGATCAAATTCCTTCCTGTTATTGTCCCCATGTCCCATCCCGCATCTAATGACCTCGACGTCGACGAGGCATAAGGCCATAAATAAAAAAAAGAAATACCTCGGCGTAACGTTACGAACTTCAGAAGCTAGTGGTGGTCGAATAATAATAATAACAATACCAGGCTTGAGGCTGCCAATGAGTTCCAAAGTTAGTTGAACTGAGAAGACTGATTCGATTAATAAAGTTCATTTAGCTTGTACTACTGTATATTCTAGTTTGCTTCATTTTTGCGTCTGTCCCGTAATTATATATTTTACTCCTAGCCAGAAAATATTATAACGATCCAACTTTTTTGAGCGATAAACTACACTTCCTGTAACTTGCACTGAACCTTTTGACGATTGCCTATATCTGATGATCCGTCTCTTTGAGAGTCTACTTCACACGGTGCAGCGAAGAAGCAAATGAACTTTGAGACGATAACACAGTACCTTCCAACACTCTAATCGATTCTGGCGACACTGAGTATTTATCATATTGTAATGGGTTAATGGCGTTTCCCCATTACTTTGAAGATAATTTGAGAAGTTTTAAATAGTGGCGTTTTGCGTGATTGTCTGGTGACTTCAGCATCCGCCAAGTCCGTGGGTTTAGGGAAGTAGAACCCAGTTTTAAAGCAAGGGTTGAAACTGGTCGTCATCTAGTGACGTCAGCATCTGCCGGGTCCGTGAACTCGGGGGTGTAAACCCGAAATTCGGAAGCATGGTGCACTTGGGAGAAAGACGCACCTAGGCTTCTGGGCGGGCAGTCTGCCGTTGGCCGTGGAGTAGGTGAGTCCGTCGTGAAAGTGAACAGTCAGTCGAGTCGACGAGAACGCGTGTTCGCGCTCAGTTATTATGATGAAACATTAATTTAGTAGAAGGTGATTTCTTTGGTGATATGAAGGAACTTTAGTAATGAAAGTAAGTATTTGCAGAATTTTATATGAATTGTTTTCGTGCTGAGCTATAGTTATGATCTGTGAACTAGTAAGGGTGTTGGTGTATGAATGAGAAGAGTGCGTGTTATTCAGTCTAAATTTATCGGAGACATTACCTGTAATCTTAAAGGATTGAAGTACCGTAGCGAACTTTCATAACAGTTGGGAGTTGGAGCGAGATTATCTTATTAATTATTAAATGCATGTGTTTCGAATAAGAAGGTGCATTTTCATTTTATTTACCAACTTAAAGTTGGTTGGCGGCCGTCAGAGAAGGAACCATAATCTAGTGAGTGCGCGGAAGCTTTAAAAGTTCACAGTAAGCATTGTAACCGAGCCACCAGCATAACCGCGACAATATGTGTGTTTCCGTGCGTATCGTTACAATATTAACCTAAAATATTTTGGGTGATTCACCACGCCCAACCTTGGTCGTACAGTATTTTACGCGTCATCTACAGCAACAAAAATGTAACTTATATTGTAGAAGAAAACGCCATAGTCGATGTGTAATAGGATCTTAGGCGATACAGTTTTACCCCTTAACCTCTACAAATTTCACAATGTTAGATTGTTGGGATTAAGAAATCATCCAGGCAACATCTGGTCACTGGACTTAGTGCACGATAGGTATCGGGATTTTGTATCAGTGTTGTACTTATCTGAAGATGAGCTGCCGAAACACGGAATAGAATTCCTGCATAATAATGATCAATTTACATGCATGTGATCTCTTCCACAACCTATGAGATGTAAACCTTATTTACTCCTGTGGAAGGAATTCTTGGTAACCAAGTGACAATCTTTATTTTACTACTGGATGTACAAGTGCGGAATGATAGAGAACCCTTCTTGTTACTGCGGTAACCACCAGCAAACCATTCACCACATCACCATGGAATGACCTCTTAGGAGATTCAGTGGTACGATGTATCTTATTCACGAAGCAACCACAGAAGCAATTGAATGGCTGCAGTCATTAGACCTCAGTCTGTAGTAACTTCCATGTTTGGTTCTATTACTGTTTTGTATTCTTCTGCAATATAAAATAAATCTTTATTTTGATACAACTCAGCGTATGTAAATAATTTCTTATGAATAGACTCTCAGCGTAACACACTCTGTATTGTTAATAACCGTACCTGCACATCAACGGTAACATAACAGTTGCCGATGTTTAAAAATTAACTTGAGAAATCAATAATACTATCCATGCTGGGAATTAGTGCTCTGCTGTGAAAACAAGTATCGAAATAACCACTGTAATTTCTATTAGATTTTTAACGATAGCCCTCCCGATAAATGTGGACATGGATTTAGTCAATAACTACACCTTCCTATTAATCCTGTGACTTTGACAATCATAGCACACTTCGCTATTAACTAATGGCCTCGACGATAGCTGCCAAAGGAGAAGGTAGCCGCAACTGCTATAATTTTGTTTGTCCCATACCATTCCTTAATGACTTTTCGCTTGGCACATGATGTGATCTGAATAGAAATTTATACCTCGCCGCTGACTCAGTTGGCTACGGGGCCCTATTGGTGTGCGGGGTTAGCTGGTTCGATTCCTGGTAGGGGAAGAAATTTTCGGTATCAGGATTTGGCCGGAGGGTAGAGAGGTGGTGGTGCACGCTTCCTAATCACCAGATTGTGCACCAAAGTCCTGAATTAGGTCCTAAACCTCTCCGCAATGTGTATGGCCTGAGGGCATTCGGCACTGTTGACGTTGATTCGTCCGTCGGATCGGGACGTTGAGCAGAGCGACTCCCCACCTTTCCGAAGAGTAGGCCTGAATGGGCAGGCTCCCAGTTAAACGCTATCGCGTCCTCATCTCTGATTTCACGCAATACAAACAACAATACACGAGGGGCAGTAGGGAGGCTGGTGGAGGACGGGAATGTTCTTTTCTGCAAACCATGTCTGCACAACAATCGATGTGAGGGAGGGAGCATTGTCGTGATGCAGTGACCATCCTCCTTGCCATTTGCCGGGACGCCATCGGATTTCTGGCTCTTTCCCAAGATGAAAATGGGCCTCAAAGCTAACCGTTTTGCCACCGTAGAAGACATCAAAACCAAAGCGACGGCTGTACTTCGGAAGATACCAAAACAGGATTTTCGTCGTTGTTTCCAGCAATGGCAGGAGCGGTGGAGCAAGTGTGTGTGTTCAGAAGGAGCCTTCTTTGAAGGAGATTAGGTAAATGTGTACTTATCTTTTGTTAATAAAGAGTTACAATGAAATTCCGGAAACTTTTTGATTGCCCCTCGTATAATGTACACACACACTGTCACAGTCACCTATTCCCACAATAACACATACGAACACAAGCTGAAGCCAGGGGGAAACCGCCCCAGTTCATCATACCAAGTAAGTTCCTATCATCCATGGTAACCATCTACGCCCGCAGTATGGTACGCATCTATAAGAAAATGAAGATAGAAATTTGCCCAGCTGTTACATGCTGACCTAGCATGTTATGAACTTTCGCCTGAGCTCTAAAACAGTTGATTCTGATACGCTTTCTCTTTCCCATCGTGATTTTCAGTTCATTTCATTTCAAACGCCGAAGAAAATATCTGCAGATCAACTATTCTTATATACTTGGAATACGTCATGTCTTATTTAGTCATGCTAGGCTTATTTGTGTTTCAACGTTTAGTATGGCAAATTTAACGGTCTACTATTTCATTAAAAACACCAAGCCACATTTTCTAGTATTTGTTTGGCAGCAGGAGCTGCGATTTTGCTTAGTGAGAATATTAAAAACTGAAGAATAGAACATGCACTCAGTTTGCGAAGACGTACGTCTGTGTTTAGAGCTCACTTATAAATGTTATATGTTTTGCTTCTGTTGTTCCTCCATTAATTCTGGGCAACCTACGATCGCCCCCAGAACGATTTTTACATTGACAAGAGAAAAGAGAATTCCTTGGGAAAATTTGATGTAAAGCAGCTGTTACTTAAACTTCCCCTTACCACAAAACAAGTTTTTAATCGGCTATAAGGTATTTTCTCTGTTAATGCTATACTTTAATTACTATTTAAATGAGAAGTTAAATGATATTTACTTATTACTTTTGGCACAGAAGAAACGGCTCTTTATTTTAAGTAATGTGAATAATGATTCTTAATATATATATATATAAAAAGAAATTTTAACTCTAGTTTGTTAAGGAAAATTACTAATGTGTAAAAACCACGTTCTATTTATAAGCACTGAACTTTGTGGAGACTATGGAGTTTACAGCCTAATTCTCTTTCCGAGTTGATTGCCAATTTGAGGGGAGGTGTAACATTTTCTTTAACTAGGTGCCGAAATTAATGTTCTCGGCCACAGTGAATGCTGAGGAAACTGAATAAATGTCTGCCTCTTACTGGAAGGAGACCTCTATCGCCCCACGGAATAGATTTCTGAATAAATGTCCACTTACACTTCATACACCCTTCGACGATAATTAAAAAAAAATCATGTCTTTACGCCTCGTCGACGAAAAGCTCACTCACCGTATAATGAATTTAATGATTGACCACAGGAAGTCGTTGGCCATGTCAAGAGTAACTGTAGCGGAGTTTTCAGAAGTCCATGTTATTTTTCAAGTGTTGCAAAACGTGCCCTAACACAGTTCCGACAGATTACAGTTTCTGTTCTTTAGTCTTCTCCGGTCAACATACTGAAATGTACAGCTCCCCGTTATCGGTTAATTTATTATTTTTGGTAGAATATAAAAACCAGCGCACTCAAGCACGGCTCGAACAGAACTAAATGTATTTCACAAAAATGTATTTTCAGAACAGGAATAATCGCTTAAATGGCTGTATCGTACGGTTTTAATGACCCGATGACAGGAGTTTTGTAGATTACGTATCGCCCCGATAGTACCGCCTTAACCTATCGTGTATAGGGGAACTATTGTTAAATAAGGAATCCGAATCAAGGAAGTGTTTTGGCGCACTTCACATTACACAACAAACTGTGCCAGAGGTGAACGTCGGGTTAACGGCCTTTTAAAATCTCTGCCGAGACGAGGATTAGAACCGCGGTCCTTTCGATCACAAGCCTTAACCACTGAGCCACGAGACCACACATTATCACTGAAATCATTCAACATTTGGATGCGGTGTATTTTATACGCTACTTCATCCTACCGTTTTCCCCTACTGTTCCCCAGAGCCCAGTTAATTATATACGAGTAGTTAGAACAACTGTGTTTAGTAACCGGCTCGTTGCGGAGCCTTTCACTATTGGAGGAGGCGAGCCTAAAAGTCGTCATTTGCTTGTGAATCGTGTGCTCTGTCATATTGTACAGTACGTGAAATATAAATTTTTTCTGCTACCAGCATATATGATAGCGGGCAACGTTTTAACATCGACAAATTGATTTTACTTACGAAGATTCGATCTTTAAACCTGAGTCCTTAAGTACCTTTCCTGTCATGTACGGGAGCTGTTTATCACACGCTCCTAAACTGGCATAACATATATTTCTGATGAAAAATTCGTATTTCATATTCATACAAGAATGCAAAATATTTATCTTAAAGTACAAGAAACGTTGGTTGAAATATTATCTATTCCGAATAATTACATTTCACTATCATGCAAATTATTTGCATTCACGTATGATTTTGTTCTTCGAAACGTTCTTTTTGTGTTTTACTTTGAGAATAAATTTTGTACTATTGAAGGTGACCCAGGAATGCAGTCTAAAAGGTGCCGCATCTGTTCGCTGGCACTTCCATTACCGCCATGTTGGTACACCACTCCACCGTCTGGTTGTCGGAGCGGTACATTTACATACTCGAAAAGACGTCTCCGTTATAAAATCTAAACCACAAGCAGTAAGTAGCTTAAATAATGTGCTTTCCCTGCGCCAATACCTAAATACATAGAAAATTAATACTGGTTTTTTTTTATCTGTCTATTGCAGCTAACAAAATGAAACTTCGTTATGGCATATGCGTTTCAGTCTATTATACCATAATCAGCGCCCTAAAACAAGTTATGTACAAGTTTTGAGGTTTATCACAATGTTTCTCTAAATAACGGTATAAATCTGTAATTAATTGTTATTTATAGCCTGTTTTACTTTACTTACAGTTTTGTATATTACATTGATGTTTGGAACTCTTCCATATCAGTTTTTCCTTTTGAGATTTTTCACCCACTGTACAAATATCAAGAGGAAAAACTTATATGGAACAGTTCAAAAGATGAATGTGATATGAAAATCTGTAAGTAAAGAAAAATAGGCTACAAATAACAATTAATAACAGATTTATACCTTTATTTAGAGAAACATTCTGATAAACATCAAAACTTGTACATAACTTGTTTTAGGGCACTGATGATGGTATAATATACTAAAATGAGTAGGCCACAATGAAGTTTCATTTTGTTAGCTGCAATAGACAGATAAGAAAACCCAGCATTTGTATAGCAGCTAAGAAAAACGGCCCAAGTATTAAAAAAAAAAAAAAAACATAAAATTATTTACATTAACCTAAGACACTGTAATAAAAAACATATGTATAGGATACTGTTGATACTTATATAGTTTGGTGTTACTAGCAATACTTCGAATAAAACAGAACAAGTTTTCTTTTTTAATGGTTTCAGTTTACTGTTTTAGAACTGTTAGCCTTTTTAAAGAGGTTGACTAGAACGTCACCATACGACTTCGAATAGCGAATGCTTTGCTCTAATACGAAGTCTGTTTTGCATAATATTGTTTATTTATTTGCAAAACATTCAGATACATGTCTAAAAAGTCTTAAACAGGATCTCTGTATGATATTAACTCAAGCTGGGCGAATCTTCAAAGTCAAACCTGATGCCTTTTTAACACACTCCAGCAAATTGCTATTATCCTTTCCATAACTAATCAATACCGAGGTTTTCATGTATAACAACAACTCTGTTCTTCGTGGCTTGCAGTTCAAAGAGTGGTGTGCTATACACTTGTTATTTCTCCGTTGATAGAAATTGCTTCGCGCTAATTACCTGGATGTCGACGCACCATAAAGTGCCAAAAATAACAACAGTATTACTTATTATTTCAAAAAAAATTGAGATTTTCCCCCTCAGCACAATGTTGTTAAACAATTCCGTATCAAGTTCTTTTTATCTCTACATATCCATTACAAACCACGACCTAAGTTATCTGCTTAGCATATCGTAGTCGTTGTGTGCCTCTTCAATTTGTTCTATCGACTATTCCATACACCAACAAATTAAAATCTCACATGTCTTGAAATACGACTCCCCGTCCAGCCTTCTGCATCTTTAAGACTATTTTACAAACTTATTTCCTCACCCATCAGTCTATAAACACAATCATTTAGTTAGTAATGCACGTTTAATCTTCAACATCCTTCTCTCCGCCACACACTTTTAGTGAATCGCGGAGTAATAATAATAATAATAATGTTTCAATTTTGCTGCATTCTGTTGTTCTTAAAGTACAAGCTTCACACCCATCAAGTGCTGTGCTTCATACATAAAGTTACAGTAACTTCTATCCGAGTTTTATGACACTGATGGAAACACAAATTTCTCTTTTCGAAGAGGGATTTTATTCGCTAATGATTTTTATTTTTTTTTTATTTTTTTTTTTGACATCGTTCCTGTACCTGCCATCAGTTGAATTTGTTTTTGCTTAGGGCTTTGTGCCAGGCGCAGAAGGACTGGAGACAAGGAACGGAAAGAGATTCGGCCATGGTGTTTTGACAGAGCCACCCCGGTATTCACCTGAGGTGATTTCGATAAACTATTGAAAATTTAAATTTGAGTGGCTCTACGGGGATTTGAACTTTATATCCCTTCTAATGGAATCAAGAGCGTTACCGCTCCCGACCACGTTCGGGCCATCAGCTGTAATTTTAATTCATAAATAACAGAGGTCTTTCACTTTACCTATTATATCTCCTCCTGTTTTTATATTTAGCACTGTACCCTTGTTGTTATAATTTTTTCAGTATTTCATGATTTTTGTCTTTTTTGTATATAATTATCCAAATTCTTCCAGAGTATTTTTTTCCGTATCAAAACATTCTTATCCTTGCTTCCTAACAGAATAATTCCAGCAGAAAATCACATACAAGTTAAGTAATAGTGAGGATAGACTAAAAATCTCTCTAAATCCCGTTTAAACTGATGCTTGTTTCCCTACTTTATTATAGCCACCTCATCCTTATAAATATTAAAAATTATTCATCTATTGCTATATTTTATGCCTGTCTCCTTTAAAATTTTGGTATATATATTGTACCATCTACCACTACCAAAGGCGATTTTCAAGTTCAAAAATGGCATAAATATATCCAAGCACAAATATTGCCTTGCAATGAAATGGTCTCAGTTGTAAATCCGATAGACTTGTGGGTGTAAACCTTTTTATTTTCGTATTTGCCCAAACAGTAATAGGGATTCGCTCAGTTGTTTTTGTTTTCTGCTGTAGGCTGTAATAATAATGTTCATTTTCCAGCGTACGAGTTTTTATGTGGCCACAGATGTGCTCTACTTTTCAGTAAACTTTATTATTGCTCGATATTGCTCAATATAAAGTTGGAACTACACATATGGGAGGCGGTAACGACCAACTACTCCCCAGAGAACGAGTGGCGGTGACGCTGGTCTCAAATAATGTGTGTGGGGCAATAACCAGTTAAAAGCCTCATTCTCAAAGCAAAACAAAGCTTATGCTGTGTAGAATAATTATTGGCTGATTTTAAGACTTCCGCATACTATGAAAAACGTGAAACACCAAGATTTATGTATTTTTTTTTTCCTTAGTCCGATAAAACAGGCTTAGGTCGAATTCATTCCCGTTCCTTGTCCCATATGTGCTCCCACCTCTAATAACCCCGACGTCGACGAGGCGTAAAGCCCGAAACAATAAAGGAGTAGTCATAGTTCAAATTAATGTTTTATACAGTTGATTCAAATGTATCCACGCCTATATAAAGCAGAAAACTGAAAATGCATGAATATTTTACATCATTTTGTGTTTTAATTTCATTTTTACGTATTTTTTTAGCAGTGAACTTTTTATAAACATAAATTTCATACTACGTCACATTATTAAAATCAGCAATACTTGTTCAATACTAACAAGATGTCGTTCGATTCCGATTACAAAACCCGTAAAATGTATATAAAGTAATGATTTCTCTCACTCCTTGGTGGAGACTATGGCGCATTTTCGTTGGTAGTGAATTGCCTGTGTGGCAGTAGAGGAGATAGCGGCGTATTCAGTACCATGCTCCGACTCATTCACTTTGTCCTTGTACTCACTGGACAGCAGGTTGAGTGGGCCTAGAGATTGTTTCTGGCCATCCAGCTCCGAATTAAGTCCTGAGTTTCATCGGGGATGGAGTCTACTCTGCCTACTGTGACGCACGGGCCGTAAAATGTATGTGAATACTGACATAATTATTCATTATGTCTGGTATAAATGTTTGGTAGTTTCAGCATGTAAAATTGGAAATCTCCAGTGAGAAACTTTACACGCAACACATAATTTCTAGTATAAAATTACTTTTGCTGAACCATAACTTTCGTTTTCTCAACTGCGTAAAATGCTTCCTGCAACAGTAACTCTTTCTCATTCATACAAAAGGTTACGTGAATATTTCATTTCAACCTGTATTGTTTTACTATTTTTCCACCTTTATTAATACCCACAATCCCTTCTCACTTTAGACGGTCTCTTTCTCTCCGCATGACCACTACAACACAAATCTCATTTTGTTGATTATTAATCTCAATCATCAGTTTATCATTTTCTTACGGAGCGCGATGTGCGAGCGGTAACGCTCTGGCTTCACGTTCGGAAGGTCGCGGGCTCGAATACCCGTCGAGCCATCCAGATTAGTTTCTCCCGAAATCACTCCAGGCGAATGTCGGAATAGTTCCTTCAAAAGATAATGGCCGAATTCCATCCCGTTCCTAAACACCAACGTTTTCCCACCTTTTATGATCCCGACGTCGACGAGACGTAATGCCATAAACAAAATACGAAGGAAAATGTTTATCCTTTCAGTTGCACCTCCGTTATCAAATTTACCAATCCAATGGCTCATAAAACCTGCCAACAATCCAATAATACTTTTTTTAAATCTTCCACAACCTCAATACTTAGATATTTTGTCTAATTCACACTTTACAGATACAAATAATTTTCAATATTCTGCTAGAACATTTAATTGTGTTCACTTTTACTTCTTATTTAGCTCCTAAAACTACTAATTTTGCTACAGTCAAGTATTGCACTTCATAATATAGTCCATTCGAATTTTTTCCTCGATAATAGATAGTAATTAGTACTTCAAGTTCTCCTTACATTATACTAATTATGGTAACATATGAATCACAAATTTACTTTTCGTTCACTGCATTTATACTTTAAATTTATCTCCGTAATTTTTCTAATGGTGGGTGAATAGTAACTCTTTGGCTTCGCATTAAGGAGGACGTAGGTCCTAATCCCATCCGGCTAGCCATATTTAGGCTTTACATGCTTTTCCGAAGTCATTCCACGTGAGATCCGGGATAGTTCCTTCAAAAGTTAATGGCTGAACTCTTTCCAGTTCTTTGGACTCTTTCCCGCCTTCTATGATATATCGATGTCAACGATGTGTAAAGCCATACGTAAAAAACTCGCAATTATGGCCTTACTATTTTCTGCCATTATGGTACTTCCAAATAGTAACATGTTGACCCTTTTCTCTTATTTCTCTGTTCTTTTTGGAAATATACCTTTCGCTGGCTAGATGAAAATTTTTCAATGTTAGGGGTTCCTCCACGTCATTTTCAACTGATACTCATCTATCACCATTAATTAATTTTCTGTGGCGATGGTATGTAGACATCACTTTAAGAAACTGAAGAAAATTTGTTCGAATTGACGTAACTATTTTTTTTTTCAGCATCCACAAGCACTACTAAATAAATAATGTGTTTCATAATCGAACATTGTAGAATTAAATGTATCGGCATAATTGCTTCCTTTACAGTCGAGTGTTCGATAAATTACAGCTTGTCACAGTAACATAATTTCTTCCATCTGATCTTATTTCTGGGCATAAAAGTTGTTCTCTGTTAATATCGCTGATAGAAACTATGATCTTTTCTTATCCCAAGAATTTTGACTTAACCTCACAAATATCGTCGTCATCTATAGCCAAATCATTGTCAGTTCCTTCACACCCGTCGTGCAGTGAATCCAGAGCAGCAAATGGTACGTATACTGTTTATGGCTTAGGACACTTTTTGCCTCATCTCTCAACCTTGGCTCTTACGAACTGAGAACAATCTCTATGCCGATCACTGCAAGAGTTATGTCAAATTCATTTCCCACTTTCATAGTCGTTCTGGTGCTATATTACAGCTCTCATTGAACTATGAACCAGGAATTTTGAAGCACGTTCTGATGCACATATTATTGTTCCTTTTCTTGGAATTTTCCTATAGATGTCATCTAATGAACATTTCTGAGATATATTCACTTGGAAACTTTCAAAAGTGGTAAGTAGCACTCTCGAGCTTAGTATTCGAGAGGACGCAGATTCGAATACCCTTACGGCAATCCAGATTTCGGTTTTCCAAAAATCACTGCTAGGAAATGCCGTGATGGTTCAGTCGAAACGCTCTTGTTCCCAGTTCTTCCCCCGTCTCTATTGAGCGAAGGAAAAACAAACAAAAACTTCTCCCGCGCCGTGTGCTGTGGACTTTAATACAGGAGGCTTGATAAGCATTTTCCCCAGCACCGCCCCAGAAGCCCCTTCAGTTTCAGTCCACGATATACTTGAGCTGTCTCATTCCTTACAACTGGTTTTTGCAGGTTATAAATGTTGATGTTCTAAAAGGTTTGTAATTTACGAACATTCGTTTTATAAAACGCAATATATAGGCATGCTTTATTGTAATCGAATGATAAATTGTTGGTATAATAAGATTCATGGAATGGTAGCTCATTACAGGTGGAATTTTCACTTTTTTTTTTGCTTTGTGTTAATCATGTATGCTTTATTTCATAACAATCAGCAGGTTTGATTAGCACCTCGTTTTATACTGGCAAGCTATAGGTATCTCTAACAATTCAAATTTTTATCATGTTTTCCCTTTCTCTTATGCATTGTAAGTTCCGCAGTTTAGCTTTACTCTGAATACTTTTCAGTGCATATTAGTTATAATTTGTGTGGTACGCGTAGATATAGGCATACAAATCACGCGTTACTTTCAGTGACGTATCATTTTAACTATATTTAGGAATTCTGTCAGTGGTATATCGGATCGATAAAAAGCTTTAGTTTCTTGTTCGTTTGGGATATTTGCATTTCAGAAATATAAATCCCTGTATGCAAAAAATGAATCATTTCTGTTAACATTTTTGTACAGTGCCATATCTCTCTGAATGTGTTCACCATATGGAACTCAAAAACATTTATTTTTAAAGCGGTGTTTTTTAAACTTCATCCAGATTGAGCTCCTTGAGAGTAGCGTAATTCTATTAATGTTTTAAATTTATTTTAATTTTTTATTTTGAAATAGCTATTTTGATACTTTTTTACTATTATTGATTATAGGGAAGTCGTATTATTCAGAACCAGATGCAATCGTATTTACTTATAGTCGAAGAAGAATGTTAAAAGTATTTTTTTTTTTTTTTTTTTTTACTTTCTAAAATACCTTAAGGCTAAATGAAACATGAGAGTTTTCATTGTTTCAGTAGTGTGTTTTAAAAATGTTTCTTCACAATTCGTGTTGTGAAACAAGTGCTTTTACGTGATATTTGAGATGATGAGCAAACGTCCTTCAATAATTTAGTCAAGATATCATTGCTGTTGTTAACATTTCGAATCGGCTGATATTCATACTTTCTAATACTCTAAGTCAGCGTTTCCCAATCTTTTTCAACTCGAGGACCAGTAAAATTTCAAAGAATAGTTCTATGGACTACTAACTTATATGGGGTCAATTTTTTTACCTTAATATTAACCAACCCTGCCCATTGTTATCGACAAATACCGCGCTCCATTAAAGACATGAGACTAAGATAAGGCTCTCATAAAATGGCCGTTGCCATCAGATGCAGTCCCTTCCCCGCACCACTGGGCTCAGAAGATTTCGTGGTCCCATGTGGCTTTCTTTCGCTCGGCTTTCTTCTTCATTCGGTAGAGCTAACTATTTCAAAGAAGATTCACTTCAATTATACTTGCGTTTCGCTAGTTCTGCTTCCTCTTTCTTACCACACTTGCAAAATGCCACAAATTTTAGGAATTAACTTTCATCGTTTCAATCTGAGCAGTTTTCATGTCGCTTGTGATTCTGTGATGCCACCCAGTACCCGAACTTTGAAGGCGTATTCGCGTGAAAAGAGTTATGGAGCCATTGTGCTTAAACGGAACAAACTTGCTTACGGGAAACTGTATTTAGGGATACAGTTTTCATGGTTGTTACTTGTCACAACACTTTAAATAATTATTTCAGTTGGGTGAAATATTTGTAGTTAGAGCAAAAGTAGCAAGAATAAAAGCACTTAAACAATTAGTAAAAAGTGAGCTACCGATTCCGCGTGGACAAGTGTTGATATGTGTTGCAAACATTGCTCTGTAAAGCGAGAACACAATCCCACATAATTGAAGGTGAAACAGTTTCTAGGTGCTTCATTCTAATCCGCAGCTGCCCCTTAGGCACAGAGTTAAGTCTGTACAGTCAGTGGCGTTGCCGCAGGCTACCGACACAAGAGCCATAAATCAGATTATTAACTTGGGACGGGGAAACGAGCAAGTTACCGGCGGGCACTGGGTTATTACGCGGGCGATGTTCCGCTAGCGAGTAATTACAGCCGGGAAGACTAAAGGACTACACCTGCTTCCAAGACGCCGCACTCCCTCAACCTGGCTGCAGATATACTGTCACCTAAAATTCAGTTTTCCTCAAATTGATTTATGTGCACAAAAAATTCAATTCTTTGTTGTGGGACGTGTATTATTTGTATTTTTGTCCTACGACAAGAAAAAAAATCTTTAACATTAAATCAAATCTATGAAATAAATTTATGTTATTGGTTGATTAAATCATTTTTTTGCTCTAAAAGTAATATATTCGTAAGAATTTGATCTTAAGCCAGTTCCTTTATTACCCAGAAACTGGATACGCCACGTCAGCAAAATTTGCAGAATTGTAGATCTCGAATGAAACAAAATCACATGGAACATCTAATCTGACTGCTCTTTTAGCACACACAGTGTTGTCTCTGTTTGTTTAAAAAGTAAAACAGTATATCAGTTATAAAAATTCATAATACTTTTTTTCGTGACTCTGCCGAAATGTTAATAACCAGTAAACTTCTATTCTGCATTCTCAATTTAAATTCTCTGTAGCTGAATGGCAAATTTTACCTTAGATGTCCCTTGTTCGTGAATAATTAAAACTAGTGTATTCGATTTGTTAATAGCGTTTTCAGATGTAATTACAGACCTTACGTCTTTTTTTAGTTGTGGAGGTCTTTATTGTGGGCAGTCGGTGAAGTATACTGCGACAAAAGTATTGAATGGCCAACGTAACTTTGTACAAATAAATGAGCGATTTTCAGATTTTCTAACAGATGGCAACTGGTGATCCATTCTTTTTTTTTCGCTTATAGCTTTACACCTCATCGACGTCGAGATCATTAGGAGTGGTAAAGCAGTGGGGGCAAGTAGCAGGAAGGAATTCGGCCAAGGCAATATGAAAAAGCATTCGCCTGGAGAGATTTGGGGAAACCAAGGAATACCCAAATCTGGATGCTCGGACAGGTATTCGAGCAGGCGTCCTCCCGCTCACTCACCACACTTGGTGTGTTCCATTAATGTATTTAGGCACATACATGCATCATGTTATTTCTGTTCTACTTTATGTCTTATTCTGTTTCATTAGGGTTTTGCGAATTATCGGCAGCCAGGTTCTTAGAGACGGGAGAGAATGGTTGAAAAGGAATGGGGTCGATATCTAAAATTCTGTTATTTCCAGAAACAATTAAAAAATGGAAACTAGATAGCTAGACCGGTAATAGAACTCAGGTGCTTTAAAATGCCTGCCAGAAGACTATAGGATATCCGCCAGATTTTGTTTATGATTTTCTGCTTTTTTCTTGTACAGGCTTTTTACTCAGAATCTGTTTTGAACAGAAAACAATTTACTCCAAATCTATTTGCGATTTTCGGTGAACGCCGTGAATTATAGTGGTAAACATAACAATAAATGACTGAACTGAACACTATTCACTGTCCTGTATAATGAAACATTTTCTGAAAATATATAACTAAGATAACATTTGTCCAGTTTAAAAAAAAATATGTATTCACTTTTCCTCACTGGCATAACTTTTGTTTTTCATGAGAGCATCAAAAGATCTATAATACTAATTTAAAATTTACCTATAACGAATTTCTTTACTATTTAGAGACATGTCAAAACTATAGGCCCAAACATCAGCAGGATAAAATGATTAGAGGGCTCACCAGCAAGAAAATCCCATACCAAAACACTTAATTACAGTTTTAAACATTTGCAACAGTTTAATCAAATACGTACATAAAAAATATGGAGGTTTTTGTTTCTAGCACGATTAACAGTTTTCTATTGTATCATCAACGTCATAGTGACGATATTCTTTTATTTATGAACTTCTTTGTAGGCAGTTATGTTTATGACTACTAAATATAGTATCAATTTAAGAGTCTCCACATTGGACTGCTTTAACGGTTTACGTTACTATAATTAATTACCAACGCTACATAACGCTCTGTCGTTTAAGAACTAGCAATTCTTCGTTTTGTGATGTGTATTATGTGTAGTTCGATCTGACTTTTTTACTTATTTTGAAAAATAGTACATTTAACATAAACTAAAACTGTCTGCTCCTTCAGTATTAATGGAAGTTGCTTTTCGAAAACGTAAGCTTTATTATTTATCAGTGAAACTGAATTTATTAGACCAAAACCTACAAACTTTATACACTATTACTGTTCATCTTAAAAATAGGCACCACAATAATACAAAATTCGAAAAGCAGTAGTGAAGGAGCTTTATAAGCTTTGTTCAATATCGATTTTCATCAGATGAGGCAGAGAGATCCCCAGCGTGCTAAGCGAGATAAGATGGCTCCCGCGGGGCAGCCTGAAGTTTCTAATACACTCCCACCGAGGTCTTCTTATTTCTTTCATCCACTTTAACTATCAACAACAAAAAAATGAGCTCACTGTTTATGTAGTTAGAGTAAATGCCATCTCAGTCCCCCAAATTTCAACAAAGAGATTTTTCCCTAAAACCGTTTCTACGTTGTTTTTTTCTATGGCTGATCATACACTTTTTTACAAATATATCTGGAGCTGAGCCTCTTCCGCTTTTTAGGAAACATTTTAAAAAAGGAACCTGTACGATTTTGTCGTCACCATGAATTCGTATGGAATGGTCTCGCCATTCCTTCACGTTCATCTTGTTTGGGAAAAAATATCACAGGAAGAAGGGTTTTATTAACCGAAAATCAGATCTATAAGCATATACTGTAAAACAATTCTTTAGAGTAAATAACAAAAAAAGACGAAAATGTTTTTTGTGTTCGCTATAGGGTGAGATATAGCTGAAATGGCCTTAAAATGCAGTCAATGGTATTTAGAACATTTCTATTTAGTTGCGTATTTCACGAGAAATTTTTCCGTTCGCATAAATAATAAATACGTTTGAAGCTAGTTCGATAGCTGAAAGGTAAAGAGTAAAAAAAAAAAAAAAGCTAAAGTGAGTAAATGATTGCCTTTGTTAAACTGAATCACTAATTTTACCAGCAACATCGTAAACATTTTGTGTCTTTTGGTGGTTAATTTGTTAACTGAAAAATGGAAAAATCTGCCCCTAAATATGGCAGTATTAACACACTTTGATATGGCTGAGATATGGGAAAATTAATATTTTAACCGTATTGAGATTTAATTAAATTAATGTATTATATTTAAAAAATCATCCCGCGAGATAGTTTTCATTGGAAACGAAAACTAATGCTCAGTTGGCTTTTCTGGATTCACTGGACAAACGATGCCAGTAACGGAGACCAGAACAATCAGCTGTCCAGAAAGGGGATGGAGGTGCAGAAACAAACTCTTAACTAATGGTTGCAGTTACACTCGAGC
>CM061920.1:100486377-100528376 GCA_031002005.1 Vandiemenella viatica | reverse complement strand
AGTCCGAAAGTAGGAATCACTAACGCAAGTAGGTTAGTAATGGGAATTTATGTGATGAGTTTGAATAAATGCCACTAGTTCTATAAAGCAATCAGTGAATTTATCACACTATCCTTTGTAATTTAAATATGTTTCACACCAAGACGCCAACTTTCCAGTTTCATGGGTTATTCAACCAAATTGTAACACATATGAATCTTCTGGGTTTAGAAAAATTGTGGCTCTGTAGGATGTTACGTGCAATTTTCACACAAGCTCTTGACTGGAATGATGAAAGTATCCAGTATAACATATCTTACAGTGACATAAATAAGGTATGATTAATAGTTTAGTAAGAAACAATAACTTCATTAACACGTGTTAAAACGAATGACATAATATGTGGGCACAGTTATTTTAAGACAACGTAACACCGTGACGGTTGCTGCATGTTTTTCTTTTTTCTAGAGAAACAATGATCCTATATTAAACGTAACACACAAGTAAGACATGAAAATTAAAAAATCTGTTGCAGAAACTCCAATTTTCCATGCAAGATGCATAGCTTACCATCAAAATCTATAATTTTAGTTACCTCAACGACACAAATGCAACAACATCAAATGAAGAGTGAAGGTATATTAACACAAATTCTATTAAAAGATTAAGGAAATAGTCATTACACGGTAAATTCTTTATGCTTCCCTGAATTATCCGGTAGTTGTTACAGAAGTATAAATTAGAGATCAAGTATTATTTTGTAAGGAAGGGTTGTCTTTATCTTTCAAAGTAACACCATATTGCTCTGTATTTGTTCTTTCTTAGGATAATGGTTTCCAGAGTAAGGAGGATCTCTCCGTTACTTCAGTGGTACGTATCTGTGGAGGGAAAAGAGGAAGAGAGAGGGACAGAGAGAAAGTAGAAGCAGGAGACATTATGCAAATTAAGATCACTTCGTTTAAGGATTCTATATTACTGCGCATAACGTGATTTCGAGTCGGCTAACTCAAATAGCGTTCATTACGTCTCATTGTGGATGCTAGGGGTTGGTAGACATGGTGTTCATATAACCGTCTGAGTTGGTACTTAATACTTTGCGTCCAGACGTTACAAGAAAACCAACCACCCAAGTAATGCTGCATATGTTTTTTCATTCTTTGTTATAGAATCAATCAGTTTGTTAGCTGCAAATTCTAATAAGAATACAAGATACTATAAAAAAATAGTATTAGACTTAGGCAAGATCTCTCTATGCACAGTTATTCATCGTAGTTATTAAATTTCTGAAGTATTTCAAAAATTTTATGCTCTTACAGTCACCATTTCACATTAAGTAAGTAAATTTTTAAATATATAAAAAGTGATAACTGAACTTCTCACTGACTCGGTGATTACGGAGAATCCTTTATCTGTGTAATACGGCTTGGTTACAATTGAAGTCAGATCTTAGTAAACAGGTGATAGTTGAAGAACAGGGTGCTCACATGAAACCTCCCAGTTTTCAGAGTACAATATAAAAAATAAAAACACTATTAAGCATAGAACCTTCCCGTTTACACCATCCTGTAAAGCAATTCAAAAAGTTTTTGTATAATTTTTCTAAGTTGGTGCTTTAATTTTGTTTCAGGTGCTGAATAATTATCAGAAATGACTACTTCACAAGAGAGAGTCCAACGAGTGGTGTGCTATGCTGAAACATCTTAACTGATGTAAAAAAAAAAAAAAAAAAAAAAAAAAAAAAAAAAAAAAATGATACGTGTGTTTGATGGAGTGCATCCAGCTATTCAGACGATTAAGGCTTGGTATATATTTTTTTTTTGATTCAGACGGTTCCATCACTTCAGACATGCTTGGGTGCACATGGGCAGAAACTAATTATAACTTAGACAATTTGAGGGCTACGAAGAAGTGCACTGATTTTTTGCAAAACCTTTTTGAGTTGATTTACAGGATGGTGTAAATCGTAAAGTTCTATTTTTTATATTGTACTTTGAAATCAGGGGGTTTCATGTGGGCACCCTTCAGTTACTTGCTTGCTTTACCTTTTAGATTGTTTTGGAAATTTTTGGCATACTAAAACATTCTTTTCAGATTTAATTTTAGAAGAATAGACGAAGATAAAGCGGAAGTAAGGTTTGAAATCCGTGGTGTAGATAATTTTTTGCAATGATACTTCAAACGTTCTAAACAAGTTGTCGACGAATATCATATCACAGGTGTCGGTAAAAGGCGACAGTGACAACAGATTTTATTTTTACGTATGCAATCGTAAATACACTTTTACAAAGCTATCATTTTATACAAAAATGTTATTATTGAAAAAACTGAGTCATTTAATTCCATACTCATATAGCTTACGTTAACTTCGTTTTTTCACATCGAGGTCATTGGAGGATGGAGAGGATAGGGGATGCGCAACTGTGAATAATTCGTCCTTGGTCTTTTAAAATCATATACCCAATGTTTATCGGAATTGATTTCTTAAAACTATGTAAAATCTGCCCGTAAAGGAGATCGGAAAGCGCATCGTTCCGAACTGCTCACCGACCAGTCTTGGTTCATATTAACTTACTGCTAGGACCAAAAAGAATATGAAAGCTGCAAAACGAAACGGCGTATTATTCCAGATAACAACAGTCTTGAAATTAACAGGATACATGAGGCTAGTTGAGAGACTGATTACTGAAAAAAAAGGCAACAGCTGATTTTCGTTGTTAGAAGGAACATTAAATACCAGTGTGCAAACTTGGCATTCACACGTGACGGAGAACTAAATAAGTAGACAAAGAAATTAATTACATTTTAAGGAAAATAATGCGGATTAGACATCACTCTCTACTCGCGTGTATTATAACAAATTTGTCTCCACTCTAAAGCGGCTAAGGTGAACGGTCTGATATTGGAATTACCCCTCGAAAGTTGTTTCGATTGTAAAGTAGGCACCAAAATAAAGAATAAAGTAAAACAGAAATTTTGGGAGAGGAGTGTCACGGACTAGGTGCTTAAAATTATTTCATTGTTCATTAATACAGTGGATGGAGGAAATCATTCTGCACTCTTCTGCCACCCACAGCGGGCCATCTGAAATTCTGACAGCGATGAATTTTTCACACCACTGAAAATGCTTGCTAGATGTGCATAATCCATCCAGACCAATAACCTGCGAGTAGAGACAAAGGTGCTCTCAACATTCTGTGTTTCATATTATGACCAAGCGATTGAATGTATGAGAAATTGTTACGAACTGGCGATTGAATGTATGAGAAATTGTTACGAACTGGCGATTGAATGTATGAGAAATTGTTACGAACTGCAATAACCAACTTTCACGATTGTAACCCATCCGCTAAAGTAATTGTTTTATGGTATGACCAGTTCAAAAATGGTTAATGGAAAACAGAGTCAAAGCTATTTTCACCGTCTGCTTCTCTTTAAATCAAGTTTTTACTCTACAGACAGATAGGTTTTTTAATGTACTGTACAAGTTAATAGCATTGTTAAAACAGCACCTATGGTATCTTAGTGCATATCAATAGGACTAATCGACAGATTTTAATTAAACAACAGCCAATTTACAACTGAATAATTAAAATAATTAGTAAGTGTAATAATTTCGGTAATGATTCTAAACGCCTAAAAGTCGCACTTTTTTTTTTTTTTATTTTTTTTTTTTTACAACCGTTCTGTAAAATTTTTTTACTATTTTTTCTGCTACTGAAACTACTCGTTCTACAAACAGATTAACATGAATTCAGGTTTACACGGTTCACACACATGATGAAACTTGAGTTACAACCGTTACGGTGCAGGACAATGTCAGGATATATTACACACCGCATAAGCTGTCAAATCATCTTACTTTAGAAAGAAATAAGGGGCTTTGTAGTAAATTCAGGGTGCGAGGTAAGAAATGTAATTTTAAGAACGGAATAGTTATCTTACTAATGGCTGAATGTTAGGAAACAATTTTATTAACCCCGTGTGTAAATTAAATCATTGCGAGTACCAAGTTTCCTCTCACAAAGTCATCATTAAACATTTAACTAAAGAAAGACTGGCGCAAATACTGTGACCTCTTGGATTCTGAAATTATTAGTTTTATTAAATCTCTTTACCAGTCAAAGAGGATAGTTCTCTATAGTTGATGAAAATAAAATTAAAGAAAACAGTAGTAGTCAGGTAAGAAATTGGAAAGTTCTTTAGTGATGAAAATAATTCTGGTTATAAATTATTTTTCTCTTTAATTTTATATTATTTAGAAACGTATTTCTCCAAGCATATTGGTATTCATTGATATTTTTCCTTTATTTTCTATGTCGCTGCTCTTTAGAGCAACATAGTTTCACATGTTCATCTTATTAATTTTCTTTGTAATATTGTTTCGTAATAGAAAGGAAATACACCCATTAATTCTCAATTCAATTTAGGTAGTTTTCACGTAAAATTATTTTAGTATAGCATTCGTCAAAATCAGCCCTGAAATATAGTATATTATTTTAGGCCACAACTTAGATTATTCAATACACCATTTCATATTGAGTAATTACTAAATTTATTTACTGTCTTAAACAAATTTCTTAGTTTAAAACGCAAATACTACCAGGTTGTAGTGAATTTTCCTGTAGGTTATTTGACTGTAGTGTCACCATCTATGTTTGCAGGTGAGAAATAGTAAGAAAAATTTATTTTAATTATTTGTATTTCGAAATGCTTACCCATAATTTTCGGAACAAAATAAAAATAAAAAAAGAGACTGAAACGAAATTAGTAATATTATGCATTAACACAGAATAAGGGACACAATGTCATTTTCAAAATTAAATTTCAATTGCAATATTGTCGCTCGTCGACGCCGGAGTGATTACTGCCAGGATGAGACAAATAACGAGAAGTAATTGGTCCGGAGTGATTTCGGAAAATCATGTAAAAGATAAATCTGCGTGGCCGGGCGTTCTTCCGAATGCAAGGCTAGCTCAACCATTAGGCTCGGTGCACAAGCACGAGCTTCACGTGTCGTAAGGGGCCGTTAAAAAGCAATATGAAGGACAATGGGAGAAGCTGCGAAACTTTACTACCAGCCATACACCTTCGGCTTTTTACATTTACGGCACATTAACCGGATAAACGTTCCACACGGCTAATGAATTTATGGATATTTCATGTCATCGATTGTTACAAAGCGCTAGAACGTAATGACGTCATAGCACTTACATCGACGCCCCGTGTAGATAAGAAACGCACGCTCTCTACTAACTGCCCTCTTTTTAACCGCGAAAATTATCATTAATTGGTTTATGCGATAAATGGCATGCGATATGACACTTTGTAATCTGCTGCGTCAAGTGGTGGACAAATGTTGTGGACGATAAAGTGACAGAGGATAGATACTGCGAAGGCAGTTCGGTCAGGTGGATGATTATAAATATCATAATCGGTTGTATTTGATCGACGTTAATGAGTGGAGAGATGAGCAGATTGAAACAGCGTGGTGAAATAAGTGTGCTGCTCCAGATAAATAATATAATAGATACAATTATTTTAATGATGTTTATAGATTTTTAAAAAAATATTACTAGCTCTACAATGTTATAATGATATACACATATAAAATGTTACAATTTCATAAACACAAGAGTGTTAAAAAATTACCTAGATTGAGAATGAAAAGAGGAATAATCAAGAAAGATGTTGAAAGAGTATTGCTCTCTTCTTTTCCTACATTCGGAAAGTAAAAAAAATTTCTTTGACAGTTTGTCAGCGCACAGTTTGCTATTAACTAAACATCTCAGGATTGGTTTTAAATGATTTAGGTAGTTTCAAGAGACTCATAAACTTACCGTTGAATATCCACAGCAAATTCTTAAATAACTATAAGCAAAATTCTGTGCTCCTTTCTATCTGGCAACACTGACATCATGAAAATTTTAATAACTGGTTTTGTTTTCTTTCTAATAATGAGTAAAGTTTCACAGTTTTCATTTATCACGTTGCTGAAGAAGATCAGGTAACAACTTTTGGATGGCAGAAAGGTGATAAGCACGTCGGTAAGATACTACGCATTTCAACCCCTTTGACTTCACTCGTCATTCTGTTGATGGCTTACAAAAATGGTGACTTATTGACATTCACATGAATTAATTGCAATCCAGTTGAAAATTAATGGCAAACACTGAGGTAAAAGAGGAAACGAAGTGAAACTTCACACGTTGAGAGGGTAATTTCAACGATTACAAAATCTAGTCAAATTAAAAAAAAAAAACTGGGCAGTATGAGATCCTTGATCAGTTTGACGTTGTACCCCCTCTTGTACGGATGCATACACTGATTCGGTTGGAAGCATGTCATAAAACCTTTGTATTCTTTCCTAAGACAATCTAACCATTTATCCCTGAATACAATGTGATACCGTTCATTTTGTTCAGTGATTCTGCACTATTTTGAATGACCGTCATCGGCTAATATGACGGCGACCTAGCTGGAGGTCCCACTTTCCCAATATTTCTGAGAGGCACAACGTTGTTACGCCTGGCGCCATGTTGTCGGAAGTCATCGGGTATGACGTCAGATCGTGGCTGGTAGTGATTGAGGCAACTGTGACGGCACAGTGGTACGTGACCACCATTCTGCGTTCTCATGTCTTATCTCGCATGAGACAGTACCGTGGTGCTATTTTTTAACAGGACAATGCTCGTTCACACATCGCACGTTTCTCTATGAACTGTCTGTGAGATGTTGAGATACTTTCGTGGCCAGCGAGATTCCCAGATTTGTCCTTGATAGATTGTGTGGAACGTCAACTTCGTCCCAGTGCCAGTATCCCGGATATCAAGGACCAGTTACAACAGGCTTTCCTCCAGCTTGTCTCAGGAGAGGACACAGCGGCTTTATGACAACCTACCAAACCGAACCTGTAAATGCCTCCAAGCCAGAGGGGTAGTAGGTTCATATGTGAAGTTCTTTGTAAAGTTAACTCGCTTTTATAATCACTGAAATATATCACATAATCTTTTTTTATTTTATTTTTTATTTGTCAGGTAATGTAGATTCCTGAATGACCAATAGAAATAAAGATTATCTAATTATGTTTGTGCAATAAATTTTTTTTCATACATTAACGTGTAACTCTGTCCGATTTTTAAGGGTGGAAGTGATATACACTTGTAATGAACAACGATAGACAGTAAAGTCGTTTCTCGTAATAGACTTTCTCCCTGATTCGCTACTTGTAATTAAAATTTAAATAGATAACCGTTCTGATAGATATAAGAAAGTCTCTATTAAACCAGCGATTAAAGTTGAAGGTTATTGTGGGTACTGTTATAAAAAGTCGCCGGTTCCAGAACGTAAGTGATATTCCAGCCACAGCTTCACTTTGTGAAATAAAGGCATCAGAAGAGCCGAGAACAAGAGGGAATAACTCGTAGTTAATTAAAAATATGGTAAAAACATTTATTCCAAACAAAAGAAAGGTATAAAAGAGCGAAACCGACGTACTATAAGAGGTAGGCGAGAGAAAGACAGAAGTTTGTAGGAGCAGAAGATTATAAATAAGAAGCAAAGCAGAAGGCAACTCTTAAAACAACTTATAAAAGGAATTAATATCAGGTATAAGGGAAGTTAAAGATGGACGCATAAAGAATATTTTGGCTATGGGGTAGCAGTGAATAATACAAGAAATTTTTATTGGAATTTTTGTGAACTGTAAGATAGACAAGGAATTTTTGGAACCAAGGATATTAAAAAAGGTGGTGATACTAGGCTACTAATTTGATCAAAACGTTAAGGATCTTCACACTTGGTTCGAGGGTCGATATTCGAACAAACGTTTCCCTTTATAAGTAGAAACGATCAGACTACAAAATTATGTTCCCAACTTACTTACTTTTTCTTCTCCAAGCATCGTAATCGACTTGCCCAATGAAGGGAAATAAGTTGTTCAAAAAATGGATGCTAGTACGGATAATTTTGTTACAAGTGTATTAACAAGTGTCCCGTACCTGTGTATATTATTTATATTGAGTTCGAATATTTTGAAAATATCACAAGGGCTCACATTTTCTTATTTATTTTTGACTCACGTGAATATAAAAAATGTGGCATGTAGCACATGAAAGAGACACATACGTACAGCGGGAAGGATTCAGTATTTCAGAGATATTACTTGCGAATATTCCTATGATTGCACTGGTCTAACTACTCGAAAAATATTGTGTGGATATGAAATAGTGCAGTTTTATACAAGCAGTTATTTCATATGCAGATAGACGTTTGTTTGAGCTAAAACTAAGGGAAAAAATCTTTGTTCGCTACGATCTGTCTGGAAGCACTTCCACATCTAGAGCCACTAAGAAGGCCTCCAATGTCGCAATGTGACGCTAGCTTACGTAGTCACAAAGTCACCATTATTCAGGATCCATTTTAAACTTGAGTCCATACTACCACAAAGTGTGGCATGACAGAAAAATGCAATCGGTATGAATATCGGTGGAACAATGTTGCAAAGGTTGTCGCAACATTTGTAGTTACTAATTACGTCCCAGCTCTTACATATAAGCGCAGCTTCTTTATCTGCTACCGCCATTAGATCATATAATAAAAAGAGTTTCATTCACGTTAATTCTACTCTTTCAAAGACAATCGTTAAATTCTTTCGTAATTTCCTACTGTCTATCTCTCTTCTTTTTTTCCAAAAAAAAAAAAAGAATGGTGGGTGAGCGCTCCTTGTATTCAGGAGGTTCGAATCCCCGTCCGGGAATTCACATTTGGTTTCCCCAAACCAATCCATGCGAAAGCCGGGATGATTCCTTCAAAAGGCTATGGCAGAATTCCTTCCCGATCTTCGTCCCCAGTCATATCCCGCCTCTAATGATCTCGATGTCGAGGAAGCGTAAAGCCAAAAGCAATAATAATAATAATAAAAAGTTGAACACAAAATCCTTAGAAATTTTTTTGGATCAATATAAAGACGAAATATGGATGAAAAGACCAACGAAAGAACTATACGAACATACAGATAGATTGACAGACATGATCAGAAGACGTAGATTACAATTCTATGGACATTTACAGCAAATGAACAGCACTATACTCACAAAGAGGATCTTTGATGTAGTAAATGGTTCGTTCAGGAAAACCAATGGGTTCCAGGAAATAGAAGAGGACTTGAATCCCGCAGGGATCAGCAAGAAAATGACATGGGAAAGGGGACAATTCAAGAACAAAATTATGAACACAAAATTTAAAATACAGAAGAAAACAGGAACAAAATGGACTGAACAAAGGAAACAGGAACACAGTGACCGTATGAAGAGATTTTGGGAAGAGAAGAGGAAGAAGACAACACAACAAAAACTGAATAATCATGAATAATTTGAGTTTAAAACACTGTCCTCAAGGGCAATAATGATTAATAATAATAATAACAATATTAAGGACGGCTGAAGTCAAGGTAACGTTGAAACAATCACAGACTGTCAGTTTTAATGAAGTTTTGGTTTCTAACGTGGACGACTGCAACAGAGATAATTCTGATCGATCTCGATTTTTAGCGATAAAATATATTATCCCCGTACTTGTAGTGTGCAGTTTATTTACAATGCGCCAAAGCAAGACCCAAGCGTGCATTTGTATATTCACTGTTGACATGCTTTTGTAGCTTCAGATGTCTCTTTTTTTTCCCAGAGTGTCAATCTGTTTTTTTCAGGTAACTTTTGTGCTGTTTAGTTCAAAACGTAAAAGCCACACAGCTTGCACTGGCGGCGGTAATTCTTCATATTGAGCTGTTGTCTGCTTCTCGTCAAGTCTTTACTGAGCGGTAGAAAGTTCTAGCTTCTAATCTGTCGCGACAAGCATTGTTTCCAGGCTCCCTTTGTGAGGCTCTAAAGACTACGGACCTTCATTTCCTCCCTCAAAGATTCACACGTTCAACCGTTGTCCACACTGAGCACAGGATTCGAGCTTCATTTTGTACCACCTGTTATTACTGTTGTTAATAATTGTAATGGATCTTGTGTCATCATGTCAATTTACTTGCACATTTACTATTGACATTGGCACGTATTTAATTAAGATTCTTTCACTGTGTGAAGTATACTGTCCAGGACATCAGTTTCGGGTTGTTACAGTTTTAAGTGTCAAATCTCACTGCAAAGTTTTTTTTTTACACAAGAATGAAAACAGGGACTATTAACTATAAACTATTAACCAGAAACTTTAGGAGTGCATTTTTCTTCATTTCAGCTTGGCTGTCGTATAATAGAAGTCTTTACATCATTTAATTAAGTCCATTGACACGTAAGGAGTTCCTTATTTACAGAAACACATTTTCAAATTTTTACTTTCGCTTTTTTTTTCAAATTGCGTAAACCAAGTTTTTAAAGATTTATGATTTTATACCATGTTTCTATGCATACACATAGTCAATATATCTGATTACGTAATGAAAACAGATGATGTGCTCTTTCTGTTTTACCCTTGGAGACGGTGATGTAAGTCGTATATGTAGTGTAATAATGTTAGAGTGTATCCCCCTTCAGAATAAACAGCTTGTTAACAACTAAAGGAAAGAGGTATGAATCTTCAGCTGTGAGAGCAATTAAAAGTTATATCAAAAGTTTTATTGCTTGTTAATACATTTAAAGCTGCGTTCTGTCGTAAGCTCGGAACTTGGAGTGAAATTGGGGTGAATAAATGCTTCATAAAAATTCTATCTACTCTGCACACCGACGCAGAAGTACGAGAGTCTCTCATTTAAGAATAATTTGAAGGATAAAAACATTTTAGTGTAAAATCACTTAGCAGGATTGCCACCAGATGGCGACGGAAAACATAACCTAAATTGCGATATATTTTTTATCGTTGCGAGCAGCGATGAAAGAGAATACTTTTTAAAACACTCGTTTTTGCCGTGCTGCGGTAAACACTACACAGTTTTCATAAAAAAGGAAAGCAGCTAAAAACTGGAGCGACACGACAGGAAAATAAATTTCTTCGTTTATTTGCTTTTACAGCTCTCCTCAAATACAGCGATTCATTTCATAGGAGAGTACAGCCAAATATCAATAGCTAAAACTGTAACATGAACATGTAATTTTGAGATGACCTGATTATCACCGATGTGTAATACGAAGAAGATGAAATATTCAAAATATTGGTTCATATATTTAGGTAAGCCATTGCTGCGGGTGAGGATGAGTTAAATTAAGCATCAGAAGCTCTGCTTGCAGGAAAGAAATTACTAAATTCATAGAGTTATTTTGTTTTCAGTATAAAAAAATTTATACAATGGTTTCCGGGTATGTCGGAATCCAGTGATAATTATTTAGAATAGACGGTGCTTTCTAATTGAGCCACCAATTTTTTACATTCGAAAAGCAAGAAATTTTGTCTTCAGAAAATAGATGTAGTGTTTATTTTTCCAAAGACCTGTTAAACATATGTTGTGGATAACCTAGAACCGAGGTTAAATAAAATCTTCCTCATCTCAGTTTGTAAAAGAGCCTTATAAGCCAGTTTCTTTTCTTTATCCAGTTAATTCGTTAACATACAGCAAGTAAACCATTTATAGTTTATATCCACATCGGAATTTATTCTTCTTAATCCATCCTCAGCTACGAGAAGTAACCCGAATACAATCTTACACGAAAGCACATATTGGAAATGGTGTAGAGTGGTTTTAAATACCTACTTCTATTGAACGTTTTAATGAGGTTGTGAAGTCGTAGTAACTGAGCAACAAAAACGCTGCCAGGACACTGCTTGCGTAAGTGCGATGATACTGGTATCATTTTTGGGTATAAAACATAGCAACTGGAAGCGGTGATTAGGAGAGCCTACAAAATTGTCCACGTAGTACACAATCTGTCACTGATATGATAAAGGAGCTGGGTCATAGGATATCCGAAGAGTGGTGCAGAACGCAGAGAGTGATAGATATTTGCGAAAGCAAACGTTGGCGTCGTAGCTTTGGGGATTATTGATCGAGAAATTAGGTATACCATTTGAAAGAGAACTGAAGACTTTGGCAATAAATTAACAGTTAACTTCTGGCCTAAGTTTTTGTATATGTGTCAGGATGTAAGAAAGAGGCAGAGATGGGATTTAAAATAAAAATGAACTTAATTATATGCTCCACATGTTTTTCCATAGATTTAATTGTTGAGTTGCTTAGTACTTTTTTGTATAAGATTTGGTTTAACAGAGATATCAAGTGAGTTTGTTTAGGGCCTGTTATCGTTTATTTCTGAATGGTCAGAAACCCCCCGAATCAAAGAAAAAGAATTTTTAAGATCACAAATCATCAGTAGTCATCTGATTATTTAAGGAACAAGAGTCGCGTCAAATATAGAATGTTACACACTGTTCTCACCTTCACTGAACAAGTTGTGTATTACTTCTGCCATATTAGTTAGACGAACTTTCTTTTTTATTCCAAATCGCTTCACCATTCTTGGGGAAAGGCGTTTAAAAATAAATATGTATTGCCGTTTTAATGGCTTGGCACGCTACCTAAATTTCTAAGTAGGTACCGCTGCTGAGATGAATCGATAGTCTAATCCTGTATGTCAAATGTACTTAAACTATGTAAATTGGAAATGAAAGTAATCGACGTTTGAACTTTAAAACATATACAGTAACAGAACCAGACTACTGCCTTCAAGCTACCTACATGAAGTGGATCCGCTCTAATCTCCAACCGAAATCAGCCTGCAACGAAATTGCAGCCTTGATAGAAAAAATTAAAGGCACAAAAAATTAAAAACATAAAAAATCGAAAATATGAAATTTGCAAGCAGTTGAATCAGTAAAAAGTTTGAGCCAGGGGGTGGGAATTAGACATATTTAGGTGGTTTCCTGCTATCATTTAAAAGACACTTTTATAAGTATAAAAAGCGAAGAATACCACAAGAAAATATAAATTAAGGTCTTATTTGAAAAAAAAACCACAAAAAAACCGAAAAAACGTATATATGTGTCAGTACAGTTTAAAGAGTAAATTTTTAAGGGTACCCGACTTGCTGGTGCTTAAAAAAGAAATTAATGTTGCAGAACTTATAAAATAAGCACGGTCAGAAAAGAATATTTTTATTGTTTAATAAGGCTATCCAATTTCCACTATACAGTATACAATTCGTGTAAAGCAAAAATTTTAAAGATTGTATTTTCGGCAAGTGATACAGCAGCTGTACTGTATTATTTTAGACTCATTTCACATAGTATAGCGAGCACAGACACAGCGTTTTATTAGATTTACTGACTACCGCGTTCTGTTCGAACCTGTCAGTCAGACGGCTGTAACGATAAACCTGTCTGCAGTGGTGGATTAAATTTGTGTGCTCTGCGTAATGGCGGCTGTAAAATTTATGTTCTGTTCAGCTTACGTCGTTCCATATAACCAGGCATTTGCCAGTCGATCCTCGTGCAATCGGTGTTCCCTACTATAATGACCATAAAGGAGACCTCGTATGTGCTGGGTTATTTCAGAAGGAAGTCGCTCCGTACAGAAATCAATGCGCGACGCGTTTTCAGATTAGGCAGTGAACCCCACGCCGCTAGCAGTGCTTGTGCACTCGTTTAGTTACAGTAAAATTTATGATACGTATACCATACGCATATGATGTAATTCAGTCTTAATTAAAAGATTAGTATTGTTTGAGAATTGGAATATTAATGGTCCTCCAAATAATTGGCCAATCTTGCTAACTTCAATAATTTGAAGAATTTTAGATCATATCGTCTGTTCAAACGTTATCAGTTTTTTTGGATGAAGCCGAACTATTAAATCCAAATCAGCATGGTTTCAGAAAATTCCAATGTTGAATACACATTTTGCATGATAGATGGGCGATGTCAAGTCGATTTAGACTTATCAATTTTTTTTAACAGATAGCTTTCAACACTATATTTCCTGCCAGGTTATTTACGAAACTTCATAACCATGACATATCCAAACAAATATGCAAATGTATTATCTTGGTTCTCCGGGCGGAGAAATCAACCAGACATTTCGGATCATGAGGAAAATGAGGCTTAGCCATGTAGCCTTTCTTTGTAGGTGCCGTGATAAAGACGTCCTCCCAGGTTTTGTCACGATCAAGCATCATGTGCAGGCGCCGACTGCCCGCCGCATCCTGAAGAGGAACTCCCAGGCACTGCTCCCTGAACGAATCTACCAAAAGTGAAGAGAATTAGCAGCACTAAAAGTAAGAATCTTCAACCTGCTCATATTCCTTAGCAACGTCTTAGGCGCCAGTGACTGGACCAAGCTAGAACAACTGTCGTGCTATCAAGCTAACGACTCCTTTGAAAAAAGGGGCAAGAGGCAACTCATGAAGTTTTCGAAATTAGCAGATCAGCAGCATCCCCAGCAAGCAAGTATGTCGGAGCGGGGTGTGATCAGCCTCACTGAGGAAGCATTAGCCGCTGCTAGTTCAGTTCTCGCTAGAGGACTTAACTTCGCTATAACACCGGCCAGAATACCGCAGTGGAGTCTTCTGTTTCGTGCCTAACAGCTGACGATGCTTACGAGATCCGAACTGACAAAGCGAAGATTTTTCAGGTGCAAGGCCACATGCACCGAATATATCTCGAGAAGAACGTATTGCCCAGCGTCAATTGAAAGAGAGGGATGATATAGTTATTTTACAAGCTGACAAAGGCAACGCTTCTGTTGTCATGTATTCTGACGAATACCATCGGAAGGTGGAGACGCTGTTACAGGGCAAGATATGTGAGAAGTTAAAAATCAATCCTCTACAGAAGATTAGACGCCCTGTAGCCACCAAAATGCGCGAAGCAACCTCAATTGAACCCGAGACGGAGAGGAAATTGACTACTTCCAACAATCTCCCTCCTAGATTTTACTGCCTTCAAAAAATTCACAAAGACTGTGTACCTCTGAGACCTATCGTCAGCGCTCTTAAATCTCCTACGCATCCACTGGCCAGATATTTAGCAGAAAAGTTGAAGATTTTGGGGAACTCTTCCTCTACCACATAAAATTTATCCTATTTCATTGAAATCATCAGGAACAGATGACTAGGACGTCACGTCGCTTTTTACCAACGTGCCAGTAGACGAGGTCATTAATATAATCAGAGAGCGATTAGAATCGCTCAACTGACCACTGGAATGGGCTTCACTTACGGAGTTCTGCCTGCAAACGACCTTCTTTCAGTACAAGAACCACTTCTACTAACAGAAGGAAGGAGCCTCCATAGGAAGCCCACTGTTCCCAGTAGTCGCCGACTTATTTATGGAAGCTTTCGAAGCTGAAGTAATCCATAACGCCTCCTTAAAACCGTCGCTATGGCTGAGATTTGTGGATGTCACATTTGTCTTCTGGCCCCATGGAATCTTCTTCGATCATTTAAACAGAGCATATGAAATGATCAGGTTCACTATGGAGATTGAAATCTACAACCAGCTCCCATTCTTGGATGTATTAGTTACGAGTAGTGATGTGCCGGTTATCCGTATCCGTATCCGCGGATATCCGAGGGGGAAAAAAGATCTGTATCCGTTACTTTTTTAGCGGATCTTTAACGGATCTTTTGAAAAGAATTTCACGAAGCACGTATATAAAATTTTAAAGATATCTAGCAATGAAATACTATTAACTTCAATTCCAATTACTTCATATTTCTTAAAATCTCATATCTGGCACATTTATATTGCAAAAATTAATTATTTAAACATATATTTTACTACAATGAAGTCTTCACGGGTATACCGCGGATTGTGTCGTGAAAACACGATATTTCGACGACTAGCTTCGCCGTCTTCTTCAGGTGTGGAGCCATCTGCACTGGTCGGCTGACCCATAGATACCCTATCTGTGAAGATGGCGGAACTAGTCGTCGAAATATCTTGTTTTCACAACACAATCCGGCGGGACACCCGTGAAGACTTCATTGCAGTCGTACGCCGGAAAAGTCTTCGTTCTTACATTTATTTTACTAGTTTACCGAAGGTAACTGGGTAGTATGTTTTAAGCTATTATTTTAACTATCTTTATAGTGAGATCAGGCCTCTAATCTTTGTGATTTGCTAGCTGAAATTATGTTTAAGGTACTGCTGAAATGTTTACATCAGATAAAATAATCACTTTTACAGAAACTTCAAAAATAAATGTTATATTTAACATTAAGATTGGCAAATTGTACTTCAAAAAGAGTAAATTGGCAGTTTTGTTACGATGAACATCATAAATTATTCCTGCTGCACTGAAAAAGTGCTCACTTGGTGATGATAAATATGTGCGACCCATGTGTCATAGACCTCCAAATTTTTTACTGTTATTGTTAACAGCTTTTTTAACAATCAGGTGCAGCTGATGTGCTGCACAATCAATATTATCTACGTCAGATAAAGTGCAGGAACTCTTCATGATGGATCCTCCATCTCTTACCATGCATTGCACATTCTGTTTGGGATTTCCCACCCTTCAAACATATTTTGAAATATTTCCAAAATGTAATCTCCCGTTTGGCGTTCTTCAAGTATCTCCGCTTTTAAAACGATATTTTCCCTTATAAAATCTTTTCTAATGTTCTGGATACCAATGAAACACCTTACCAAAAAGCCTACCAGATATAGGATATGAAAGAAACTCTCTCAAAATCCGTCAACACGTCTTTATTTTCGATCCTAAAGTTCGCTGCAGATAAATTACGTAAAATATTTCCTGCCTTTTAGAAATTAATTTGCAATAACATTATCCAGCAATCGTCGGAACCCAAAATCTTCTACGTGTTGAAAAGGCAATCAATATAAAGCTATCATTTCTGCAATTAAATAATTTTAAATAATTTTTATTTTTTACTATCCCACATTTTGATGTTTTCTACGTATTCGTTAAAAAATGTTCTTCTAAATTCTCTTTTTACCGTTTTTAAAGACGTTTCCTGCTGAATGTGTTCGCCGGCAATCTTCTTAGAGGAGTCTTCTTTTAAGAATAACTCATATCTTTGTGGGTGTTTCGTCTGTAGATGAATTTTTAAGAAAGTTGTACATTTATGGGAATACATTCCTTTAGAGTTTGTATTTAGCAGGATCGTCATTTACTACCGTAAAATATTTCCATATTACACTACTATACTTTTTTGTATAAATTGTTTTTATTTTAATTTAACTTACAACTTGCCAAAAAAACAGAAACGTATATAATCTACGCAATCCCATGTCATCCTAAAATATAAATATAAACACGTACCGTGCAAGGTCAAAACACGTCGCGTAAGCTGGACGGTAGTCGATAATAGATCGCAGGTGACTTTTTCACTGTCGTCCAACTTGAGATCGTATCCGTATCCGTATTCGCGGATCTAGACACTAATGATCCGTATCTGTATCCGTATCCGCGGATATACATTTTTAACGATCCGGCACATCACTAGTTACGAGAAATGATGATGGCTTCTTGGGACACCGAGTATACCGAAAACCAACGCATACTAATCGGCACGTCCACGCTGACTCTCGCCATCATCCAGCGATCAAAAGTGGAATTTTAAAACCATTAACTCTCCGCGCATCCGTGGTATGTGACGAAGCGAGAATGGCCACTGAAAAGAGAAATTTCAAGGAGCGTAGCTGCTTGTAATAAAGCCTTGGCATGCCTTGACCGCTCCACTTTGTCTCGCACTGCAGCATCATCGGCGGAGAACACCAAACCACCTGACGAGGCAGTGGTCGTCCTGCCATACACCCAAGGAGTGACGGATTAGATTGGTCGGCTGCTTAAGAAGAAGAACATCTGTTCCCTATGCAAGGCCCCTAGGAAACTGTCAAGCATCCTGACCAGCATTAAAGACAAGAGAGAAAATTTGCAAACACCAGGGGTATAGAAAATTCCTTGTAGTTGCGACAAGATAAATATTGGGGAAACAGGACTCGCCGTTCAGGAGAGGCTCAATTAGCACATCAGGCATTTAAAAATAACAACGCAATCAGGTCCGCTGTAGTTCTACGTTCAGCCGATAGTGGCCATTCAATTTTATTTGATAAGACCAGCGTTATAGCCATTGAGAGCAGATGGTGGCCTAGGCGTGTAAGAGAAGCGTTAAAAATACAAAAACGGCCTAACAATATAAATGCCGACAGTGGTTTGCAACTTGACCATATTTGGTCATACCTGGTCAGGAAAAACTAAGACGAACGACTCACCCCTACCGCCTACACTGGACGCGGTGACGTTACCGCGGACGATTAGCGCTAGCTTCCTGTTACTATATAAGGCGATAGAGGCAACTGACAAAGCAGTCCTCTGAAGAAGACCACAGCATGATGGCAGAAACGTCAGGTTTTAATAAATCGACGCGGATCCACCCGAAGAACCAGGATGATACATACAGTGACCGCGGAAGCTTTCGGAATCAAATTCATGAAAGACAGAACACAGGCTGTAATTCTCGATGGTGAACTTTCATCACCAACCCGAGTGAGGTGTATGTAATTGAGCCCCTCTTGTTCCTCATGTACATCAATAACTTGTGAAACGTAATGGAGGGGAAATTACTACTATTTGCTGATGCTGCTATTATTTATCACGAAATAAAAACCCAGAACAATAGCGTTTTGTTAAAAGCCGATGTTGTAAAAGTAATGGCATGATAGGAAGTCTGGCAGTTGGAGCTAATCGCTAAAAAGTGCGAAGTCATGCATGGATGTAAAAAAGCTACCATCATTATCTCTGAGTATAATTAACGATACAGTCCTTCGTATGGTTTATTTCGCTAATCATGAAAAAGTTCATAGTAACCTGTTGTGGAACAGACAAAATATAAAGGTGATAGGGAAAGCAAACCATATGCTCAGATTCCTAGGTTGTGATTTAAAACAATGTAGGCTGGAAGTAAAATCGATGAAAGCACTAGTGTGACCTTACTTACAATATTGTTTTTCAGTATAGGGCCCTCATCAAGAAGGATTAATAGAGGGATTGGAGCAGATCAAAACAAGAGGTCACCAGATTCGTGGCAGGTTTATAAAGTAGGAATAAAAGAGGGCTGGATATAATAGGGAACAAATGTGATGCGCAACACTGAGTCTAGGTGATAGGTAATCAGTGCAGGTAAATACCGGGATAGTTCCTTCAAAAGGTCATGGCAAAATTTCTCCTCGTTCCTTCTCCTCAGTCCTTTCCCTCCTCTATTGACCTCGACGTCCATGAAGTATAAAGCTATAAGCAAAAAAAAAGGATTGTTGAAACGCGCTCTTTGCCACCCACTTTGGAATCGATCGTAGAGTAATGGTGATGGTAGTTGTAGAAAAAAAAATTTTGCTTGTTTTCTCGAAACTTAGAAATAACACTAAGAAAAAATGTTATTAGTATTTATTGTTTGAATACAGAGTGTGGTCGATATTGGGAACAATTTTTAATATAGACTCGATAGCATTAATTATTTAAAATCATCAAGCACTAAAAATTAAAAAAATAATATCTTAGCTTTAAACTTCTACGCCTCACACAATAGGTTTGAAAATACAAATATTTTAACCATCCATTTTGTTTCTGTGAAAACTCTCCATAATATATTTTGCAAAATTTTAATTAATATAATCTGATTTTGGTCAGCAAAACACCTAACGTGTATAAAATTGAAGTGTTCAACTCATTCCTTTTAAATGCTAGCGGCATGTGCCGGACAAACCCATAGACAACGTACCTGCTGTCCATTGGATATCGAACCCGGAAATACGATAAGAAAACCTAAAAACTTCCAGTTCCTGCTAAAGAAGTTGCTTAGGCTAGAAAATATATTTTCATTGCGATTCCCCATGTGGGCATTATGAATGATGTAGAAATTTTTATTTTTTAAAACAAATAATCGTAACGAAAACTGAATTTTACAAACTATACCAAGACACGTGTTTATCCACTTACAGTGTTATTATATATGTATTTAGTCTCCAACTAACCATTCTCCACGTCAGTGATCGTAAGCAATCCATGAAATCTTTATTTTTGTATATTAGAAGTGAATTACTGCCTCTAATCTTTCAGTTTTCAGAAGTTCAAAGTGCGAAGCAAAATATTTTAACCCTTTCCGACCAATTAATTGGTGAATTTCATTTTGGAGATTTTGTGCTGAAAAAGGGTGAAATAAAGAAGACATGTTCTGTGGTTGCTTTGTAAATACACCCAATGCGACAATCTGACTGTCACTGGTTTACTGCGCACATAGTCGTCAGTTCACTTTTCTCATGGCTTACATTATTTCATTTGCCCTGATGAAATATTCGACAAAAATTCTTCCACAGAAATTCAACATGAATTCTTCATGTGAGATCGAAGGCTTTCACGGCGTATCGATGAAATGTAGTCTTCACGGGTTTTCCGCCGTATGTTGTTGAAATGCGACAATGAGCTTTCGGCGGCTGACTCTGCCGCCATCTTCAGGGTTCTCCCTGCACAACATCCAACCTGAAGATGGCGGCAGAGTCAGCCGCCGAAAGCTCGTTGTCGCATTTCAACAACATACGGCGGAAAACCCCTGAAGACTACATTTCATGAATTCTTCAGTTTTTTAAAGTAAATATCATTTTTTTTTGTCTCTAAAAATATCGTTTCGACCCTATGCAAATTATCTTGGTTACATCTATGACAATATCAATAACACGGTCACAGATTTACAGCTAGTCCCATGAGACTAAAGGGTATTTCAAAATGTAAAAGTATGAAATGTCCATAAACCAGGGCTGAAAATGCTCGATTTCCCCAAATATGCATGCAGGTACACTCAAATTGTTAGCGATAGATTTAAGATTGATGTCGTATTGGTTTACAATTCTGGCTTTCGTTGCAATATGCCTGCAAATATCCCAAATATGGAATAGTAGCCAAAATTGCTATTCCGTTTAAGTTGGTATAACCATCTGAAGGCATCTAATTGTTCGTCATCTCGTACATTTGTATAGTTGCTACGAGAGCTGTGAAAATACATAAAAACATATTTTGGCTGTGACTAGTTCTGTCAATTCGTCAAAAAAATCTATGAGACACGTTACTCTGTGTCTGCCCAAAGCTTAACTATTAATTATTTAAATTTAAAATTATTGTAGATATATTTTTACAATCTTTTTAAATTCTAAGCAAAGATAACAGTTACCTATGGAAGAAAAAAACATTGTTTTTCCAACGTCTATATTATCAGTAAATTTAGCAGCGAACATGATTAACGAATAACCTTTGCTAACCGCAAGCTGGTTAAAAGGACTAGCTCGTGGGAGTAGCGACCCAACTTGGAAATCGAAAAACTTCTCTTACAGGTAAGAGGCGTGAGATCTATATTAGTGAGCGAGTAATAATTTTGCGTGGAGTGGCATTGGCGCAACAGTCGCAGATGGCGTATTGTGACGGAGTCTGCAGTTCGCTATTCATGCCGTAGAGTGTGCAAATTGCCTGTGCGGTGGTCTTTGAAAGGAACCGCTCGTAGTTCGACCAACTGCTCGTCAAACTCCAGAGGACGTCGAACAATGGCGGGACCACTTATCTGCTATCATGTGGTTGCGAGATACTGGATAACGTAATGACTGTTCCTATCAAGGGCAATTATGAACGCAGCTGAAATCTACAGATCAGTCTACCTGGCGGGAACTATTATAGAGGCCGAAGGGTATGAATTCCACAGTCAACATTGTCGTGGTAGAGATAGAAAAAAATAGCATTATCTCTGGCGAGTTGGGTATTAATGAAAACTAGATGACCCATGCGAAAATTTGGTTATACAATGAACAGTAAGTTTGGTGTTTTGTAATAGGATGAATTGTTTTAATTGCTTTAACTGTTTATTTGTTTACTGTAAAAGGAACGAAACAAAAGTCGAAACCAGTGAAGCAATTTATTAAAACCTCTGTGATATGTGCTACTGCTGAACTGTCTCATAAGCGTGACTTTCATAATTATTACTTTTGCCCTTTAATGGTCAAATTTCGAGAAACTTCCTTCTTAAGATATGATGTGACCAAAGGAGAGACCTTAATCTTTAAAATAATACCTCATTTCTCGATTTCGGTTAGATATCAAAGGTAATAAATAGATCGTGACAGTAAAATACATTATGAAAATAATGACATTTTTGCCCTTTAAGGGTAGAATTCCGAAATATTCCTTTCTTAAAATATAATTTGGCCACGGCGAAGACCGTGATCTTTAAACTGATACATCATTTATCTTTATCAGTTCAATATCAAGGAAATAAACGGCTCGTGATACAAAAACGCGTTATAGGAATATTGATATCTTTGCTCTTTAAGAGACGAGACGAATTCCGAAAAATTCCTTTCTTAAAATATGATTTGACCAATGTAGAGACCTTAATCTCTCAAATAATACCTAATTTCTCGATTTTGGTTAGATATCAAGGGAGATAAGTAGCTCGTGGCATAAAAAACAGCATTTTAGAAATACTGATATTTTTGCCCTTTAAGGGTCGAATTTGAAAAAATATTTTCTTAAGATATGATGTGACCAAAGCTGAGACCTTAATCTTTAAAATGATACCTCATCTATCGATTTCGGTTAGATAAGAAGGGAGATAATGGCTTGTGACAGAAATACTTTATACAAATAATATATATGATGATGTTTAATGAAGTTCTGTTAGTGATGATGCCAGGAAAAATGTACTAACGCGTAGTTAGGAGTTCAAATCCCTCTGGGGAAAGGAATTTTTATGAGTTTTTCTTTATTATATGAGAACACTAACACTTTCCATGACTCGGATTTCATCTTAAGTTAAAGGTACAGACACAATAAGATGCACAATAAGCAGCAAATCGAAATTCTGTCACAAGACCTCAAGATCAAACGAATTTACTGGTTTACTTTTCGCGTGATATGTGTAATAAAATCCTTTCTACCCTGTCGAGGCGGAATGATTACAAAACCTTAAAAATTAATGAAAAAATTGTACCCAAAGTTTTTGTCACCATGCATAATAGCGAATAAACTCAATATTGCAAAAAATTTGATAGCAAGTTTTCATATAATATTTGTGATTTGAATCTCTTAAAATCGTTTTACCCATTTCTTGTACAAAATGTCTATTTGCTTCCTGTTTCAAATTTTTTCAGCGCTACTCGTCAAACAATAGTAAAGAGTAATCAAAACCAAATTCACAGTACATCCACGTTGTAGCAGAATGACCAAAAATGGGTCATTCCGTACATTTTTATATATATATTTTTGCATATTTATATATATAAAAAGAATAGAGAGAAATTATCGGAAAGAGTTGTCAGTGTGTGTGTGGCACGTGAGCCAGACGCGCCAGAAGGTCGCGGCAGCCTGGCGGCGGCCAGGGACAATGGACACCAGCTACCCTTCTCACGCAGTCGGTCAGGCGTATAATCCCTTAGCTCCGGGGAAACGGTAAACTAAGGTGAACAAACTACCCGAGCCCAAGTTTTACGAACGGGGAATTTCGGAGGTCACAGGTGACGGAAATGTCCGAGGCTATCCCGAGTTCACCCGAGTCGAGGAAGACAAGGTTCGCCTATCGTGACAGCCGAAGGGAGGAGCTTAAAAATGGCAGAACCAATCGACAGAGACGTTCCTTTGCATTTTGTAACGATGGTGTATTTTTTTTTCATGTACACCACGAGTGTAAGAGGAGGCTTTTTCCGGCGGACGCTGGAGAGAGGACTTGGTTCCGAGCCTTCAGAGGAGAAGGAGCGGATCTGCCGAAGCTGGAGATCGCTCTTGGCTTCGAACCTGAGGGTTAATAAGCGTGTTGTACAGTGAGGTCACTGTGCACGCATCCATTACGTTTGCACGGACGTGGTGCTTTGTCCGCTATAGCCAAGGGGCTATAGTACTTCCGCCGTCGCGGGAAATACATCGCCGTCACGGTAATCATCCTACAAGTGCAGTGTGGTACTTTTATTCGGTCATTGAGTACAGCCCTGTAACGGCCACTGAATGATTAGGAGTTCTCGCACCCCCAAATATTGAGCTAGCTGGGGCAGACTTTCTTAAAGCCACACTTGGTGGATAATATAAATTATCCTGGCGCCCGGCATTTGAGATTGAATACAGTTGATGCCAATACTGTGTTTGATTTATGGTTCCCCTATCATTGTGAAGGGAGCTTTCATTTAAACAAATCAAGTGTGTAGCTTTCTTGCTTGCCAATTGACATTGGGAGTTTGTTTCAAGATTAATTTAAAGGTGGTTGTATTTTGATGCTTTTGTTTATTTGTTAATATGTGTTGGCAATTGTAAGAAGAGGCTTTGCATAGTTCTTTTTATCATATTTCAATGTGTCAATGTTAACGATAAATAAGCCTCGCCTGTACGCCATTTGAGTACCAAATAAATTAGCGGCCTAAGGTTTCTTTAATTATATAAAAAGAAGTAAAAGGTTTTCACCCTTACCTCCCCACCCGCGCTAAACCGCCACAATTGGCTAGCCCAACGTTCGGCTTCGATTTAATTAATCAAGCGATTAAAATATCTCAATGACTGGGTTTTAAAAGTACACACTGTTCTGGCTATTTTCAAATTTTTGTGTAGCTTGCATATTTTTGTGTTTTTTTTATTAACGTTCAATTTGCTCATGTTTTCATGTTGCTTTGATTATTTGAACAATCCATTCATAATTTTTCAATGATTATGGGAGTTTGTTTTTCAAAACACTCCATGTGTAATTGAAATTGATGTGTTTGTGCAGAGTGTTCTGTCCACGTGCACTTGGATGCGTTGTGTTCATGACGGCGTTGCTTGATATTTGTTGTGTTCTGTTTTGCAAAATCTGTGGTTACAATTTTATTTTTTATTGCGTGTTTGTGATGCAAAATTTGCTGAATTTTTGTATTGAATCGCGGGATTGATGTTGGATTTTCTATTTGATTTCGTGTTGAGCGGGGAATTTGTGTATTTCTGTGATTTATTTCGTTCGTTTGCGAGAGTTTCATGTTTGCTATTATAGATTCCGTTAATGAAGCTTAGATCCGGGATTGTTTTAATAGAAAACTTATCTGTAATTTCGGGAAGTAGTGAGATGATGAATGAATTAAATTCAGAGACAATGCATCAACGAACTATGGCAGAAACGGAGACGAATACAAATGTTGATTTAGCTTCTGAAGCGGGTTATAGCTCGCAGTCCACGACAAGCATCGGGGAGACAGATATGGAAAATTTTCCAAATGTCTCTGATAGTATCTCAGAAAAGATCTCAGTTCCACCCATTGCTAAAAACACCCACAATCCAGAAAACACTACACCAGTTCCACAACAAAACATACAACTGGGCGATATCATGGCATTTCTAGCACAAATGCAGTCACAGTTGTCTGGCGTAAAAGATGAGTTGTCAGAGAAAATCGATGCACTTGACAAGAAGCATGAGGTTACTCTCAGGATGGTTGAAGAACGATTGTCCAGCTTTCAAGGGCAGATCTCGGAAGAAGTGAAGAGTTTTAAAGCTAGCATTAGGTCGGACGTCAATAGTTTGTCCCAGACCACAGATAAATTAGCTGAAACTTGTGACTCACTGAAAAATTCAAATGATGAGTTATGTAAACGTTTAGAGTCTACTAACCAGTCAGTTGAAAGAACCCGAGCTGAAAGCAGTGCGAACCTCGGACAAATTTCCGAATTTGTACATTCAGTCAAGGACCAAACCGAGGCTAAGTTCACGAAAGTGAACACTGAAATCGAAGTTCTGTCTGGTTCAATCGAACAGATTAAAGACGGTCAGAAAGAGCTTCAGATTTCACAAGAAAAGTTTGTACAGGATACAGGATCTAAGTTATCCTTATTTGAAAAGAAAATAAACAACTTAAATGATTCTTGCGCGAGTGGTGGATCGATAAATGCAACGTGTCGACATTACGCTGTCAGCAATGTCGAGTTAAAGATTCCACGGTTTGGCTCACGTAAAAATATCAATCCAAAAGCATATATTTCTGAGCTTGACAGGTATTTTGATATAAAGGGAGTGCCGGAAACAGCGAAATTGCTGATCATTGAACATTCTTTCTTTGAAACGGACCGCCCATGGCTGTTGCTAGCTTACCAACCGGGTATGTCATACAATGAATTCAAAGAGTTATTTTTACGGACATTCTGGTCCACAAAAATACAGAATCAGGCAAGGCTAAAACTTCATCAGAGCAGGTATGACCCGCAGGTCAACGACTCGATGGAAAATTACGTCGAGAGACTAGTCATACAGTCGAGGTATTTTGACGTATCCATGTCAGACGGCGAATTTATTGACGCAGGTCGTCACGCATTTTAGTCCTCACGTACAGGCACATATAAATCCTGTGCTGATTCGCACCATTCCGGAGTTGCTGGATACTTTGAAGAATTTGGATGCCATTGGTCAGCGGGCAATGAACGCTAAAACGCGGGATGAGAAAGATTCGGGGCGAAAGGAGTCGGAACTAAATTCCCACGGTGACTATTCAAAACAAGGAAAGGATCATCGAAACAAGCGTTGGAAGGGAAACGACGGAAAACCCTACCAACAAGACGGACGTGTTCCGTGGAAAAATGAAGGCCACAGAGAAAATAACGGGCAATCTCGTAAAGACGGGTCCGAAATGAATGCGGTCACGGTAGTAGAAGCTCGACCCGAACTCCCAGCCGAGCAATAATTATCACTATCGGTTCAAAAATGTACAGGTGCTTGTACAGTTTGTAACCGGGAATTCTAGTTGAATAGTTTTGAGATGTAAATATAAATTTAAATTTTGTATAACAAATAAATAGATTAATAGCAAAAGGAAGCTGTGTCGCGCAGATGTTGTGGATGCAAACTTAAAGTTGTTAAACGCGGATACCGTTAAGGTTGGTCGTGTTCGGAACAACACCTGACACAGATATTCCCAGAACTGCTACTACAGGAGAGCCTTTGTTTGGTAAGAGGGTCCCCTCAGGTAGAAGCAGCCTCTTCAATGGGACCTACCCATTAACGAGCAAAGACTGAAAGGCTTATTCGCCGGTTGCTCATTGTATGGAACATATGTTTTTGCTGGTTACAGATAGAATGAAATCCGCATTCGGAAACCAGGTGCTGAATCAACATTTCCGAACTTTATATTTTGCCCACGTGAAATTTTTATAGTCAAATTGACTTTCACGATGTTAGGTGGACGTGATTGGATAAAGTCCTGAAATTTTAAATGATTTCCTGTGCCGTAAAAATTGATATGCAGTCGCAGGTAAAATGTAACGCTGTTGTTGCTCCCAACCTCTTATCTTCGCGATCAGAATTCATCTAACGGCGACACACATGTTGTGATATGCTTTCCAAGAATATTCTGTGACATAAACCAAAAGATTTCAACGTTTTGTGATGAATCAGGTCGATGTAACGTTTATACCGCTAGGTTGTTACATGGTATTTTTCTGGGCAGAAGCTTGCAGCGAGCGCGGTGTCGCTTTGTCTGTAGTTGGTCAAAGATCTAAAGTTATCTTGCCAACATGTTTTAGCTTCCTTTTTTTTGTGTGTCTATTAAAGGGTGGCGTACTTGCCGTGAATAATGCCCATAGAACACGAAATTCTTGCCGGAAAGAGTTTTTCAAATTGTGCTGGTCATCACAGGAATAAGGAATCCTAAGTTGAATGATTACAGGAACACTGGCGAGTTATCGCGACACTTTGCTGTTATTTTGTTAACGGTTGAGCAAGGTCAAAGGGGAGTAAGTTACAGTTGATTGCATTTGTAAAGGCTAAATGGAAACATTTTGTTCACGGGATGAGTTCAATAATTCAGCTAACTGTTCATGTTAAGGTGATTTATCTTTGATACTAACTTCAGTTAAAAGGAATGTTGATTTTTATTTCAGTTGGTTTCATATCGTTCTTTAATCTGGCATTCATTGGCGGTAGAAGCGTCATGAACACACGCAGAAAAGTTGACAAGTTCGGGCATGAAGCTTAAAATTGAGGTTTACTCGCCATTTGCAGTAATTGCAATTTTAACTTGTTTGAGAGATAACAACAGTAACTTCATGTGCATTTTTTTTATATTATGTTTATCATGTTTTTTTTTTCCTGTATGTTTCAGTCTGTGTTTTTCTTATTTTATCTATAGCTATTTGTGTATAGATTTAAGAATGATTGGTTCTCGCTAAGGCTCTGCTTCAGGCTACATGTAAATCCTTTGTAAGAAAATGGCCGGAACAATTCCTATTCGCAGCGCGTGTAATTTCCTTGCAGAGTAATTAACTTGATTTTATAATCACGAGCGAAAGGGATAGAGTGAAAACCAAAGCTTCAAATATTTTTAACTATAAATGATTGTATCAGATCATTAAGTACATTGAAATTATGGTTATTGTATTAAAATTATCGTATTAGACAATAATTTTAAAATTAACTGGGTGGCATATGTAGCAGAATGACCAAAAATGGGTCATTCCGTACATTTTTATATATATATTTTTGCATATTTATATATATAAAAAGAATAGAGAGAAATTATCGGAAAGAGTTGTCAGTGTGTGTGTGGCACGTGAGCCAGACGCGCCAGAAGGTCGCGGCAGCCTGGCGGCGGCCAGGGACAATGGACACCAGCTACCCTTCTCACGCAGTCGGTCAGGCGTATAATCCCTTAGCTCCGGGGAAACGGTAAACTAAGGTGAACAAACTACCCGAGCCCAAGTTTTACGAACGGGGAATTTCGGAGGTCACAGGTGACGGAAATGTCCGAGGCTATCCCGAGTTCACCCGAGTCGAGGAAGACAAGGTTCGCCTATCGTGACAGCCGAAGGGAGGAGCTTAAAAATGGCAGAACCAATCGACAGAGACGTTCCTTTGCATTTTGTAACGATGGTGTATTTTTTTTTCATGTACACCACGAGTGTAAGAGGAGGCTTTTTCCGGCGGACGCTGGAGAGAGGACTTGGTTCCGAGCCTTCAGAGGAGAAGGAGCGGATCTGCCGAAGCTGGAGATCGCTCTTGGCTTCGAACCTGAGGGTTAATAAGCGTGTTGTACAGTGAGGTCACTGTGCACGCATCCATTACGCTTGCACGGACGTGGTGCTTTGTCCGCTATAGCCAAGGGGCTATAGTACTTCCGCCGTCGCGGGAAATACATCGCCGTCACGGTAATCATCCTACAAGTGCAGTGTGGTACTTTTATTCGGTCATTGAGTACAGCCCTGTACGGCCACTGAATGATTAGGAGTTCTCGCACCCCCAAATATTGAGCTAGCTGGGGCAGACTTTCTTAAAGCCACACTTGGTGGATAATATAAATTATCCTGGCGCCCGGCATTTGAGATTGAATACAGTTGATGCCAATACTGTGTTTGATTTATGGTTCCCCTATCATTGTGAAGGGAGCTTTCATTTAAACAAATCAAGTGTGTAGCTTTCTTGCTTGCCAATTGACATTGGGAGTTTATTTCAAGATTAATTTAAAGGTGGTTGTATTTTGATGCTTTTGTTTATTTGTTAATATGTGTTGGCAATTGTAAGAAGAGGCTTTGCATAGTTCTTTTTATCATATTTCAATGTGTCAATGTTAACGATAAATAAGCCTCGCCTGTACGCCATTTGAGTACCAAATAAATTAGCGGCCTAAGGTTTCTTTAATTATATAAAAAGAAGTAAAAGGTTTTCACCCTTACCTCCCCCCCGCGCTAAACCGCCACAACGTTAATAAAAGATTAGTATACAAGTCCCGAAACTTTACATTTAATTTTATGGGACTAACTTCCTTGTTGTATTTATGCTTACATTCCAAAGAAAATGTTTGAAAATGTAGTTAAAAGTTAACAGACAATGTATTTCTCATTGTTTTAGTAACGGCTAATTGTTTCTCTTCAAGTGTTATAATGGTTTAGAATTACCTGCTTCTAATTATGTTTGAAGAATGATTGCTTTTCGTCGCTTGTGTGACTGCATAGTTCCTCTTCAATGATGTCTCGATGAACATTCAGGAGTGAATCAGACATACGGAAGGGCAAGGTGAAAAATGCTAATAAAATGTCTTCCACACAACAAATAACGAAATCTATACTTATCATAAAACTGTAACAAGGCAAATATCTGTAAAAAAAACTTAATTGGGTCGGTTTACCGTTAGTAAGATATAGAGAAGAAACAACTTTTTTTAAAAAAATTGTATGTCTATCTGTCTACATGTGGATGAACGGGATTCACCCATAAACTACTGCTCGAATTTTGACGGAGTTTCGTTTAATTTTCAACCCATAGTCTTGCTAATAGAACTACGTATGTTTTATTTTCATGAGACGCCGAAAATATGAGATTAAAAAAAAATCGTAATAGAATGCGATTCATGTTGAATAAGCTGGCCTAACCCATATGGTTTTTCGATTAACTTTCAACCCATGGAGACGAGGATAAATTACGGTATGTTTCATGTTATTGTAATGTAGGAAAACTGGGAAAATCACCCAATTTATCATTTTTGGAAACTATTCATCTGGTTTTGATGATGTTTCAATTAATGAACAATCCTTGGTGAAGAGTGTAAAATAGGGTATGCTGTGATGACGGAAAACTGAGAAATTTGCAAAATTATCATCATTTTTTGATGATAGTGATTCACAAAAAATATACTGGTAGGATTTTGATGCGGTAAGGATTAATGTCTTGCCCTTGGTGTGGTAGGTATTGAAATTAAATGTGAAGAAAGTGACGCATGTATGGGGATAAATGTATGTTCATTATTTCTTATACAAATCCTGGCTACCTGTCATGATTAGCACATGATAATTTACTTAAAAATGAAACGAAAGTTATTCATAAACAATGAACAGCGTGGTAACGCTCTGGCCTCGCATTTGGAAGTACGCGGTTTCGAATCCTCGTTCACCCTTCCAGATTTGGGTTTTGCGTGGTTTCCCCAAATCACTCCAGACGAATACCATTATGGTTCCTTTAAAAGGCCCTGACCAAATTCCTTCCCATTCCTTTTGCCCAGTCCTTTCACGCCTCTAATGACATTGCCAACCACGGGGCGCAAAAAAAATTAAAAAAATTACAGTCCGAAATGTTGGGCGTCACCGAATATTAATTCGAAACCTCTAACATAGTTTTGATGGGGTTAGCTAGTTGGAAAAATATGTACTCAGAGCCATTATCAGGCTACTGAAAATTGTGCTAAATTGTTCGTTTATAAAATCGTTATGATACGAGTATTTACCAGTTCTGTCGACGTGTCGTTCATCACTCACTTCAGTTATTGCGCAAAAACTTTTACTTCACTGAAAAAATAACTTCACATTCTACAGTTAAGTCAGTAACATCTGACTCGAGCAATGCTCTGACCAATCATTTTGTAGTTATTCGTAGTTTTTCAGATACCTGTAGCACCTGCTTCACGCGTGCTACAGAAGAAAATTATATAACCCATTGAAGATCAAAGACGCAGTCCCGCTTAGCCGCCTGCTAGCCTGAAGCCGGACCATAGCTTTCCCCCAAGATGAATACGAAATCTCCCACTTCAATAGTGGAGACAGAATCAGATTGTAATCCTAGACGAAAGATGGCTTCTCCCTCTCATCACATTTCATGCTCGAACTCTTAACTAATCCAAGTTAATACTGCTATCCTCTTGTCTATTCGCCGAATATATGGAATTAAAAAAGAACATAACTCTTATACAACTGGGTATCATCTGCGCATTCCAGTCATGCAGGCTACTCTCTCTTCCATTGGTGGGATTCTATTCGTAGGTTATGCCATACGTAACACTGTTTAGCAAAAGTAACATTCCAATAATAATGTGAAACACGTGACGGCCAGCTGTGGCACTACACTGTCTTTGGTACCTTAGTGGCTGGTGTTAATTCAGGCTATCACTAAACTGATAACGTTAACAGTGGCTAAGATTTTGTGACTTATTATATGTTGCGTGAGGAACCGCTCTGACGCAGCCATGGCGTTGGTGAATGTCTGGCCACTGCTGGCCGGTGAACACGTGTCGAGCGGTGGGGTTGGGGGACCAGTACTGGTCACTCTTGGTTTGGGACTGATGGTCTACGGGTCGTGGAGGATGGATCGTTGACATTCGTCTTTGCTCTCATGTCACCAGCCGACATAGCCCGCAGCCCCGTCGACCAACTGTTAAAGTGAGGCTGCAGTTTTATTCACCACGGAAGAATTCTTCGAAGGCTATTGACTTGACGTTAGCCAAATGATGGGGCATATGACTTCCTCGTTGCCACAGGCGTCTATTCAAGACACGCTAACAGCATGCATTAACATCAGCACGCCATATATATGTGGTCCGCAACAACGAATTAGTTACTCGGAAAAGTACATGCTTGCCGGCATCGGTAGCGTAGGGGCTTGAGTACTGGCCTCACGTACCAAAGATCGCCGGTTCGAGTCCGGCCGAGGGCATGGGTGTTTAAGTGTTGTGTGTTAGTGTGCTTGTCGTGTCCGTCCTGTGGTGTGTCTATAATTACTTGAAAGATATATATACACGTAGAGAAACTGAAAAACACTGGATTAAATAAACACATACTTGAACTCGCTGTATGGCCTAAGGAAGCCAAATGCTATTAAAATAAAAAAAATACATGCATTTTAATCCACATGTACCGTTATCTCATATTTTTCCGTGATGTGTCGAAATTTAAAAAATAATAATTAATACTTTTTTGTCATAAAGTTAATTACTGATAACTGTCAGACTAATCTGCGTTCGTTTGATTTCATTATCCCGTTCATTAAAAAAAAATAGATGCTTGCTATTAGGTTTGCCATGGTACTCCTCCCACGCTGTAAATTAATCGAAATCCGACAAGGGTTTTCTTTTTTTTTAGGTGGTGGGGAATCAGGTTCAACGAAGAATTATCAAAACGAAAGGTTCCCATGGGATAAAGGGCTATACATTAATACATTAACCAAAGTTCAATTAAAATCTCGTTCATCTTGAATTTATCACTTTATAGGGTCATATGAAAATTAAAATTACTAACTTATCAGAGTGATCACAGGGTAGGCGTCAATCGAGTGCCCTCATAATCCGACTAGTAGTTTTGCGTGAACTGCGTTCAGTGATATATTTTCCTAAATTTCTCATCTTTTCAACCTCTACATTTTGCGTGGGGCCATGCACCATACATTAGTCGGAACGCCATGGAAATCCGACCAGTAATCTTTTTAGTGAATCGTGTTCAACGGAGAACCGATTAATTTTTTTAAATTTCTCGTTTTCCATACTTGAAACATACCTTTTTTACTCGCGAGACCATGTGATGTATGAACATTAAAATTAATTATACCCTGTTTTACGGACGAGACGGTGGGCTGTTCATTGAACGAAACCCAGTTAAAATACGACGAATAGCTTTTGCGCGAATCCCTCTAATTCTGACGCATTCACACAGACACACGCACAGGCAGACACATAAAAAAGTTTATTCCTTCTCTGTATCTTATTAAGGGCATCCCAATTCATTCAATTAATATTTTTAAAAAGTGTCTAAAATCTACAGACTTTTCCGTGTTTACAATTTTATTATGAGTACTAGTGGAGTGCCCGGATTTTTGTGACTAGCAAGGGTTGATTTACCCGTAAACCTGTTTTATTCACCCAGTGAGAAACATGGGTATCAAGTTTCATTAAACTCGCGCCAGCCATTTCAGGAATTAAATCAAACCAAGAGTCAACCGCACCTTACCCATAAAGGGACGGGTTGATTTAGTCGTACACTGTTTAAATACGCCCGAAGAGAATTATCTGTACCAAGCATCATTACTTGGGTGCTATCCATCACCAGAATTAAACTAAACATCGATTATCCTCACAGTTCCCAGAACGGTGTAGGTTGGGTGTTGTGATACGGAATGTCAGGTTTTAATTTGGTCCAGGCTGCATTTCAACCGATTTACAATATCTGCCAATGTTGTGATTCGAAAATCGAAACATGTACGGCACTAACATTAATACATACCACATACATTAAGCTGAATCTGTGATGTTTCTATTTGTTTTGACAATACGCAGGAAATACATATTTAATATCTAATGTATCTTTAGACGTTGCGTCACATTTATTTTACTAATAATCTAGCATAATTTGAAAACTGATGAATCGATTTTCCCTCTGTGAAACGTTAGGTGTGTCTTATCATGCTGCCTCATCTACCGCCGAAGATGCAAATTTTCTCATTATACTACTTAATATGGCGTTGGAGCTCAAAATTAAAATCTGCTAACACCTAAACACCTATACAGTTCAATATCAAGTATTTAGAACATATTTGCCAAAATTGAATTTTTTGAAACACGACTCACTTTCACGTAAAAAGCAGTAACTGTGCTTAGGTTCTGTTAGCATTCAGAGATTGTAGCTTCGTTGTCTGCGATAACTTCGACGGCAACGATGTTCTGTGGCTTTTTTTTTTTTTTTTTTTTCGAAATTAATAATTTACGTATTTTTCTCTTTACGCAGTTTCCTATTCGCATTCAGTACGACCATCTATATGGTTTGATGAATGTATAACCGAAATATAAGGAAAGAACCGTTAGGTGCAGTAATATGGTTATTAACTTTTACTATGCATGACATATGCAACATTTAATTGCTTTTGCATCATTGGTGTTTCACACCATCCGTTGAGAATTTCATTTACTACTGTAACTTTGAAATACGAGACATATCAAATAATTCAAGTCTGATCCTAAACATTAAAAAGAATGACAAAGCACACAAACTAATCCCACAGCAAAAACGCAGAAAACATCCTTGGTGGAACGAGCTATATGATCAAACAATCAAAAGACGACATCAAATGTACATCAACTGCAACAGAAGAAAAACAGATGACAATTACAAAGAATACCTGACGAGTAGGAAAGAGAGAGCAAAATTAATCAGACAGACCAAAAGGAGATATGAAAATGAGTAACTTCTTGAAATTGAGTAAGACTTTCAGAAAAACAACACACGCAATTTCTACGAAACTTTCAAAACAAAACTCACACGATATCAACCACAGTCTCTGCTTTAAATAAGAGGACGGAAAAATGACATTAAATAATAAGGAAAACTGTAGAGTGCTCGCATAGTATTTTGAAAAGCTCTTAAAATGTCCCTAATCAACACAACGATTCACGCCACAAGAACCTAAAGGACATAATCCAAATTCATCACCACCAGACGAAAATGAAATTGTTAGGCAATTAAAAAGACTCAAAAAACAACAAAGTAGCTGGTGAAGATGAAATCACTGCAGAGTTTCTAAAATCAGCAGGACCATAAACTATAAAAGAGATCACGAAAATTATACAAGACATTTGGCAAACAGAACAAATTCCAGATGATTGGAAAAATGCGTTAATCCATCCTTTACACAAAAAGGGAGACAGAGCAAGTGTTAACAATTAAAGGGGAATCTCACTTCAGTCGGTGTCATACAAAATTGTCACCCAGTGTCTCCTCGATAGGGCTCAACAACAACTAGAACCAATGATCGAAGCAGGGTTTAGATCAGGTAGATCTTGCACAATACAAATCCTCAACCTAAAACTTATCCTCAAACATCAAAGAATTAGTAGAAACCGTTTTAGACAGCACATTTGTTGATTTAAAAAAATCATATGACTAAGTTGATCATGAGTCTTTATTCCAAATATTGAAAGAACAAGGCTTAGACCCCAAAACGCTATAATAAAACAAACACTAGCAACTTAAGTCATAAATAAAATTCTTGGGGGAAATATCAGAACCCTTCATTACCAAAACAGGAGTAAGGCAAGGATACGAACTCTCTCCGTTACTGTTGAACTGCGTCCACAAAAAAGTGTTACAGGAATGGTGGAAATAAAAAATCAATCCTTGAAATTGACCAGCCAATTATGTTAGGCAGAGGAAAATGAAAGATAGATTGCTTAGCATTTGCAGATGACTTAGAAATCTTAACCCGTGACATCACAATAGCCCAATAACAGATACAAGTCTTGAAAGAAATAGCGGAGCAAGTGGGTCTACAGGTTTCATTTGAGAAAACAGAATTTATGACCTTCAATAAAATTAAAAAAAAAAACACTAAAATGCATGGAGACAAAATATGGAAAAATCAAACGAGTCCCATACTTCAAGTACCTCGGCCGAAAAATCCAAGAGAACGGAACCGAATCAAAAGCTGATGAAATTAGATGTTAAAAGATGGAAACAGCTTATTGCCTAGCACAATATATCTACAGCCAAAAAAAAAACATCTCCAAGCCCACATAACTGATACATTAAAATACCGTTATTAAAACAGAATGTCTCTATGGATCAGAACCACTTATTTTGAACAGGAAAAAAGTTATAGAAAACATTTAGAAAAAATAAGGCAAAAATGTAAGGAAAATATTGGGCACCAAACTCATAGGAGACCAATTCAGACTCAAAAATAATCAGAAAATCTTACAATATGCAGACATTCACATTTATATTAGAAAACGTTGGCTAAAATTTTACGGACACATCAAAAGAATGAACCCTAACAGACTGGAATCGCTCCAACAAAAAATATCGTAAACAGAGATTGATTTAAATCCAAAATTCACAAGTGGCAAGTTTACCAAGAGGAAAGACTAAAGAAAAGACCTAGAACAACATGGTGAGATGAGTGAAAAGAAGCCGAAGAAAGCACATGAAGGGAATATAGGCACATAGGTTTAGAGTACTGTGCGTAGACCTAATGGGCTTATCCGCAAATAATAATAATAATAAAAAAACTGTGAGAAACCCCATCGAAATCTGCTTTGGAGTTTTTTCTCGAAGACATATATACTTTTGACTAATACATACGTAGAATATAGAATATAAATTAATTCTCCTTCAATTGTAACCGTACCGATAACTAAGAAAAAAAGATTGAAGATCAACATTGCTAAATCTATCTGTAGAAGTAATGATTATTCACAGCCCACCTCGTGTTCGAGTAATTGTGATCTCTTCTTGACCCGTTAACTGCGGGGACTTCCTGCGGTGAAAGAAATTTGAATCTTCTGGTCCTGACCACAAAGAAGTTTGTAAGAGGTGATGGTGCACAGATTGCAATCATCAGATTGTGCACCGAAGGCGTTCGTCGATTCCCAAAACTCTCCGCAGTGACTGCAAATGCTGCTGTGGTTTTGTTCATCAGGTCGAGGCGTTAAATTTCGATTTATCATAATTGTCTGTCGCAACAATGGTTCTGACATGCCGGCACTGGGTTTCAACCTCACTATTATTTTATTCTCAACACGATACGACCTACACAGGAGACATTATATGCAGCCATGAGAGTAACGTACACTATAGGACGGAAGGAATGTACGGGTACCTCTGATTCTATTACACTAGCAATTAGACATGCTTAAGGCTCAACTCGCATATACATCTTCATAGGCATATTTTTTTAACTTCTGACTCGAAGTGCGGTATTTTTCAGTTCGAGAAAATGATAAAATACATCGGATTATAGTTTGACAGACTATGCGGTGGATATTACGGTATTACATTATTCTCAATCTCATAATTAATTAAAGAAACAGTGAGCGACAATTATGATTAACTCTTTCTCTGTTTCAATAATACTATTTTCCATTCATCCTTGACAAGATACGCTTAAAATTTCCAATTTGAACACAAATCAATCAATAGATGAACAGTCAACGGTTACATAAATTTTGTATTATGAAACGATTGCTTTTGTTTAATTTCAGAAGCGGATAGCATAATCATAATAATAATAGAATAATTTCTTAACTTTATCCATAACAAAATGGATTAGTGTTTCAAATTGAGGGTAAACAAATGAAAATCTGCGACACAGTTACTTTTGTTGCTTTAATTTATTTTGTGCATGACGCGTTTCGGGAATTTATTCCCATTTTCAAACGCACTATAAGTAGGTTACATGTTTTATAGTTATAGAAATATGAGGAGTCGTTGTGTTTGTTTCTGCTGGACGTTTGTACAGTTTTCATGTGATTTCTGGAAAAGAATTTTGGGATGCTGTACTATGGTATAAAGACTATGTAATAAAACATGAATGGAAACATTTTCCTTATCACTTACGTTTTTGAAGGTTTCTGACGAAAATGGCAACACAGAAACACACACAAATACATCCTTAAATTACACAAACGTTATGGATGATGAACACAGATTGAAAGTTTGTGTATTGTACACAAGGCAAAGATGATTTAAAGAATTAACATTTATACAATTCAAAGATGATATGCTTGAAGCCTAGACATAATAAAGGATATTATTATTACATAAAAGAGTTTTTTATATGATTTAGAAATGTGCTTGATATTAATAATTACATAAGAGTTAGGATTTAGCGGATGATACATAATTTATAATAAGGCGTCAAAACATTTAAAAAAGGTTACAGATTCACTATCTAACTTTTCATTTAATATTGTATCCTTAGATGATTTATGATTTAAATAAATTTCGAATTCTTCCATTAAGTCCATATGGTGGCTTTTATTTATGTGGTGGAGTACCTTCAAATCTTTGTTAATGTCATTGAAGGGGTGGCTGGTGTTGTGTATATGTGTGGCTATTCACATCAATGCCTTCAAAAAGGGACAACACACAAAATACACCATACCATCAGCATCTTGCCACCCCAATGCACATAAACAGGCAGCCTACAGGTCCATGGTGCACAGGGCCAATAATATCCCCTTAAACAAAGCCAACCATGATTACGAGCTTGATATAATAAAACAAATTGCTGTAGCTAATCAATACCCCAGCCAGATGATAGACAAAATTGAAATGAAAATAAACAAAAATAAGAATACCAATTTCATTAAAGATGCAAAACAACCAGAAAAATTTGTTTCCAGCATCCCTTATGTAGGCAAAATATCCCAAACAATTGCTAATGTGCTTAAATCACACAAAATTAAAATAGGTTTCAGAACCAAAAACAAATTACAACAAAAATTAAGACACAATATTAACACTAACGCAGACCCAATGCTAGAATCAGGCATTTACAAAATAACATGTAACCAATGCTCAAAATTCTATATAGGTCAAACTGGCAGAAATTTCCATACAAGATACTTAGAGCACATCAATGCCTTCAAAAAGGGACAACACACAAAATCAGCAATAGCCACACATATACACAACACCAGCCACCCCTTCAATGACATTAACAAAGATTTGAAGGTACTCCACCACATAAATAAAAGCCACCATATGGACTTAATGGAAGAATTCGAAATTTATTTAAATCATAAATCATCTAAGGATACAATATTAAATGAAAAGTTAGATAGTGAATCTGTAACCTTTTTTAAATGTTTTGACGCCTTATTATAAATTATGTATCATCCGCTAAATCCTAACTCTTATGTAATTATTAATATCAAGCACATTTCTAAATCATATAAAAAACTCTTTTATGTAATAATAATATCCTTTATTATGTCTAGGCTTCAAGCATATCATCTTTGAATTGTATAAATGTTAATTCTTTAAATCATCTTTGCCTTGTGTACAATACACAAACTTTCAATCTGTGTTCATCATCCATAACGTTTGTGTAATTTAAGGATGTATTTGTGTGTGTTTCTGTGTTGCCATTTTCGTCAGAAACCTTCAAAAACGTAGTGATAAGGAAAATGTTTCCATTCATGTTTTATTACATAGTCTTTATACCATAGTACAGCATCCCAAAATTCTTTTCCAGAAATCACATGAAAACTGTACAAACGTCCAGCAGAAACAAAAACACAACGACTCCTCATATTTCTATAACTAAAAAACATGTAACCTACTTATAGTGCGTTTGAAAATGGGAATAAATTCCCGAAACGCGTCATGCACAAAATAAATTAAAGCAACAAAAGTAACTGTGTCGCAGATTTTCATTTGTTTACCCTCAAATAGAATAATTAGTAATTAAAATGCTCTCAGGCTTCCAGCTGTAAACCCGAGAGCATTTTATTTTTTATAATGCTGTTAAAATCTTCGATCTTACATTAATAATTCATGTTAATGATTAAACTAAACTAGTGATCTGTTGATTATTTCCCCAAACATTTACTGATGTTCCAGGGGAAGTTTAGCTCCCGATTGTTTTGCTGTTATCGCATTTCCTTCGATGTCTTGCTACTGTCCTGATTAATTTACCTACAAAAGAAATTATGAAATCAAGAGGTATTTTGCAGTATACGTTTCTTCTTGTCTTTCGTGTATTACTTTTATTTCTTCCTCTACAATCTATCTATATTTCATCGCCACCATATTACTAATAAAAACTCACTAGTTTATTTATGCACCTTATGTCTTTCAGAAGCTACCAATTCACTTGTTTTATCGTGTTAGTTACTAATACGTCTTAATGTTATTTCCGATAACAGAACATATCTTCACGTAACATACCTTGTTCAGGTCTTACATAAAGGCACATTTCCTCGCTAAGGTGGTTTCATATGGTTGTTCCCTTGTACTAGTGATACTATACATTCACATTCATCGCACTACCTTTGAATCAAACTTCGATTCATTTCCTTCCTCTGACATCTGCTTCGAATTATCAGGTAAACTGTAACGTAGATCTTACTGTCGAGAGTTTTATTACAATAATAACAGTTTAACTCTTGTACACGAATAATGTATTGAACGTAAAAAAACTGAGTTAGGAATCGGGCTACCAGTTGGAAGTAAAAATGTATGAACATGAAACCACATTACACACCAACACCAACAACATGACGGAATCTAGATCAATCCAGTGCAACAAAAAAATCATTCATTTACTGGATAGTATGTACCAGTGAAGCGACGGACTTTAATTACGGTAGTTTAGTCAGACCATTGCTTCAATATAATGTAGCAGTTTGGGAACCACATTTCAGGTATCAAACACAGGAGTTGGAGGGCGTGCAAAAGAGAGCAGATAGATTTATCTGTGGAAATTACCGCAGGACCCAGTCAGTAACTGATATGATAAAGGAGCTGGATGGGGGTGATTGGAAGACAGGATGAGGGTGAAGAGTATGCTGGGAGTGTACAGGGTATATTGGTGATGGGGTTTTCAGGGATGTTGGAAACAGTGCATGGAAAGGAAAAGAATTACCGTGCACACAAGCTGGCACTACGTTATGTGCGAAAGACAGTGGGAAAATTTTCTGTTGTGAGAAGTGTTGAAGATTGAAATAAATTACCAAAGGAAATGATGAATAATCTACAAAAATTGCTGAATGAATTTAAAATTAAAATTTATAAATGGCTAAAATAGGTGGTGGAGGATTTTAGCGGTCAAACTATGTAAGATAATAATTAAAAATATATTAAATGGGTAATGAGATGAATAGTGAAATGGTCACCGGAGCATGTGCTCCATCGCAGTTCAGTTCATTTTTTTTTTTTCCTTTTCTTCGTGCTTTACGGCTCGTCGACGTCGAGATAATCAGAGCAGGACAAGAATGGAATGGGAAAAAAAGGAGCTACCATGACGAAAGCCTGGAGTGATTTACAAGAATGGAAAACCTGAGTCTGAATGGCCGGACGGGGATTTGTACATTCGTCTTCCCGAATTTCATCCTCGAGTATTACCTCTCCCCAACCAAATTTGGTACAACAAACGCGACCACATTTATACAGTAACTGCAGTTTCTACTCAATTTAAAAACAGTATCGTTCAACACAATCTCCCTATGGGATGATGCAGAGCGTTTTGATGGCTTAGTGGTTAACTGGAGATCGAAAGGTCTCCAGTTCGAATCTCTGTCTGGTCAGGGATTTTGAAAGGCCATTAAACCGACCTTCACATCTGGCACAGCTTGCTGGGTAGTGTGAAGAACGCCAGAACGCTTCAGTGGTTCAGATTCCACGTTAAACTGTAGGTCCCCTGTGCCTGGTAGGATTACCGTGTCAGGTTAAGGGTAGCCATGACAGAGGCGCATGCGCGGCAAATAGAAACTCTGTCAAAACTGCGGCCGAATTACCCTTCTGGGTCTCCCGGCCAACAATGTCATACGCCCTTTCTTTCTTTATCGGATTGATGCCACATTAGCTTACTAACTATGGCAATCTACCTGAGTTTAATTTGTTAGTCGCA
>CM061920.1:100463899-100485377 GCA_031002005.1 Vandiemenella viatica | reverse complement strand
CGCCTTCTACTCGCTGGTCACCGCCTACACGCTGCTCATCGTCATAGGCGCCGCCGGCAATTCGCTGGTCGTCTGCGCCGTCGTCCGTAAGCCGGCAATGCGTACAGCGCGCAACATGTTCATACGTCAACATCGCCGTCTCCGATCTTCTACTGTGCCTCGTCACCATGCCGCTCACTCTCATGGAGATCCTCACCAAGTACTGGCCGCTGGGCCGCCAAGCATTCGTCTGCAAGATCCTCGGCACTTTGGCAGGCGACGAGCATCTTCGTCTCGACCATCTCAATCACCGCGATCGCTCTCGACCGCTACCAAGTGATTGGTCTACCCTACTCGGGAGAGTTTACAGCGAGTTGGAGAGCGGTCGTCATTCTCAGCTGCATATGGATGGTTTCTATCGTCCTCGCACTGCCGATGTACCTGTGGAGGACACTCAAGCACCACGACATCAATCTTCCCGACGTGGCCTATATATCCTACTGCCTGGAGGAGTGGCCAGTGGAACACGGACGGGCCTACTATTCTATTTTCTCGCTCATCTTCCAGTACCTGCTGCCTATTATCACGGTCACTGTGGCCTACTCGCGTATTTGCCACAAGCTCCGCTACCGTTTCGTCAACCCATCCGTGGTGAACAGCGCACAGGGCAAGAGGTCTAAGGTACGAAAGCAGAAGTGCAAAGACGATCACCGGATGAGACGCACCAACTCGTTGCTTTACTCGATAGCGCTGATATTCTGCGTCAGTTGGATGCCGCTCAACATCTTCAACGTGGTGCTCGACATGTGGTACCCTTTCGGCAGCGACCAGGGCCAGACGATGATCATCTGCTACGCCGTGTGCCACATGGTGGGCATGTCGTCAGCTTGCTCCAACCCGTTGCTCTACGGTTGGCTCAACGAGAACTTCCGCAAGGAGTTCAGAGAGATCGCCTCGCTCTGCGCCTGCCGCTGCGCTCGCTCGGGGTGGTCGGCCATCTGGCTCAGGATGGAGGCCATCGGGTCATCCAGCGACGGCACTCGGCGGGGAACGAGGAGGCAGGGAGCCAACGCAGGCGCTGGAGGTCGAGGAGACGGCGTCCACGGCGGCAGAGCTGCCCTCATCGTCAGCACAGCCGCAGGTAAGAGACCTTCAGTCCGGTTCAATCACTATCATGTTTACAGAGATAAATGTGCTTCATATCGCATATAACTTTATATACTATTAATACATACAGAGCCCGAAATGATTTTAAGAAATCTGATAAAAATGGTTTCCAGGCACTTGCAAACAATTAAGTATGTTATGCTGCATACAGTAGTGTATATCATTGTTTCTCAACCTGTGGTCAGTGGGCCACTAATGATGATTCAAATGGTACGCAGTCAAAATATTATAAACTAGCCTCGTACCCGCGACTTCGTACGCGTGGATTAAATTTTTTGCCAGAATTAAATATAAAAAGTTGTTGGTAACGAAGGAACGGTCCCAAACAATATCGAGTCGGCATAATATGACAGGAATGCTATCACTATATCATTCTACCGTCGAACCTGCCTCTTGAAGAGAATCAATTACCAACAATATTTCTGTCACTATTCGATAAGATTTCAAAATTTCGTGACTACAACTGTTAATCATACTGGAAAAAATATCCTGTGCCCTTCATACAGCTTTCCTTATAAAATTCCATCACAACGATATAGCCATATAGTCGTCAAAACGTAACAAAAAGACAGAGACTTACTTCCGTATTCATATTAGTATTACTGTGGTTCACACTCACACACTGACTGCGAACAACACCTGAGGGATCATTATAACGTAAAAAAGTGTACACCTACAAAATTGCAAGACTACCTACGATTTGCCTCGCATTGCACCCCCAACTTTCTAATATCTACAGTTTAACATGCAATCCGAATAACCTACGGCCCAGGCCTGACTCTTACATTGAAATCAATTTTTAAAAATCTTAGCCTCTACGGAGATTTGAACCGTAGACCACGACGTTCGTAAGCAAGCGCTTTAGCCACTAAGCTTCCAGTCCACTACACGGAAACACCGTACGGAGGCGACCATATCCAACGTGATGTCTATCGCCGTATTTCGAAGTTATGAGACAAATTGTCTTATTTATATAGGTAATTTGTCAACCAAATGTAGACAGTATTTTTCTCCTTGTTGCAAAGGATAAGTGTTCAAAGTTTCATCGAGATCGGATGAAAACTGTGGATTTGTATGAAGAACAAACAAACAAACAAACATACATTAATCTTTATATATAAAGATTACTACACCGTATCCGTGATGTAAAAGGCTATAGGGGAGTGTAAACCACAAACCAAACTTTTTAAAAGCTACGAATATTTCAATGACCAGGCGAAAATCTGGCATTTACGGGATGAGGGTGGGACAGTATTGTTTCCACAACAGTTGACATGGAAAAGAGCGCCCGTCTTCTAAGTATTAAGTAAATTACAGTTTTCTGAGAATCTTGTAGAAGGTGTGACGGACTGCAGTACGAGATAGTGTTGATAGTATAAATGTGGTGAAGTGAACAATAATAAAAGGTTTAAGGTCTAGCGTCTTATGTACGTGATTAGTGGAGCATACAGTCCACAGTAACATTATTATTCATTTGCTTACTAAATATTAATAGTTTGGTTACTATGCAATTAATAGTTCACTTCCAGATTCATAACTGTGTTTCAGTACGGATCCAAAACATGTTTTTAGATAAATTATGTTTTAATGGCACAATAAAGTATGTCCTAGATTTCAGTAACACGTAAGTAAAAGATCAGGTCCATATAAGCTAGTGGTCCGCATCTTTATTTTCGACAATTTACCTGTCCACGGGTTGATAAAGGTTGAAAAAAGCTGCTGCAATGCTTCTATCTTGCTATTGGTTTACTTAAAATAAAATAAAAATATTCTGGTAACTTACTGAAATGTAAGGCATAATGTATTTGAATCTAAGACTTTTTTACACCTCAGCAACAACCTAGGGATAAATAGAAGCTTAATATGGGTATCCTCACACAAAGGGATCAAATTCAATGAATATGTAGATACACTTGCCAAAGAAGCCATCTCAAACGGACAAAGAAAAGAACTAACACTCACTCCATCCGCATTCCTGCAAGATACCAAACACAGAGCAGGGAAAATGTGACAATCAGAATGTAACAATTCAATGCAACAGAAAGGAGCTTTTTGCGGCCGCGTCCAACCATGCTTCCCTTTCAGACCGTTGTTCCACAACTGGAAAGTAAACAGACGCCACTTAACCAACATCATCAGAAGCAGATTTCATCACGGCAACTTCCCCAGCCACTTAAAGCGGATAGGATTGAGAGACAACCCACTATGCAACTGCACTGATCAGGCAGTAGGGGACATAAATCAATTTGGACAGAATGCTAAAAGAACTCATAAAGTGTAACATTCCCCTCCCAACCAACGTTTCCATCCTGCTCGCTTCAAATAAACACGAATTAATAAAAATCATAATGACTTTCTTAAAGGAAGGAAACGTCCAAATATAAATCTTAGACAATTATAAATCCAACAGGAAACGACGGGAACAAAGTTAGTACACTTACAAACATAAACTACCCGAACAGAGATATCCCCATACATATCAGAATTTGAGGCCATAGTTAACGATTAGGGCACCAATGCTTTACATTGAGCAAATAGATTAAGATACAGTGTCAAAAATCCCACAAATTGTAAAATAAACACTCTACGGCGCAGGTAAGAGATATAAGAAAGTAACTAATTACATGTCGACACACCATAGTATAACAACAAGAATGTAAATGAATTGAAATGAAACAGCTCAATAGTAAACTGTTGCGCATAGAACTGTAAATGAATGTAAACTATGTATATATAACTGTAAAGGAATTGAAATGTAAATCTACCGAGCGTAGTGGTGTAATGGTTAGCGTTCTCGCCGGGCATTCGGGAGGGCGCCGGTTCGAATCCCCGTCCGGGGGTCCAGATTTGGGTTTTCCATGTTACCCAAGTCACTCCAGGCAAATGCTGGGATGCTTCCTTCAAAACGCCATGGCCGAATTCCTTCCCATTCCTTGCCCCCCATCCTTTCCCGTCTCTAAAGAGACGTTAAGCAGTTTTTTAAAAAAATAATGAAATGTAAATTGTTCTAAAACGTAAAGAACTGTAAACTATGTATACAGAACTGTAAAAGAATTGTAGTGTGAATTGTCGCAAAACGTAAGGAACTTGGCTGTATGGCCGACAAAGCCGAAAACACATTTAAACAAATAATAAAAAAAACGAAAAAGAGAAAAAGTGAACACACACTGCAAAGGCTCGGAACAAGATCTCATAACTTTTTTTTCAATACACGATCACGAGACTTCGCTTACGTTTACAAGAATGTTTTTTGAAAAATAAATTGTTCACCAACAAGATCGGGGTAACCTCAAAGTAATATTTATTGTCAGATATCAGCGTTTCATTGATTAAAGTACAAAACTAATAGTCAGACAACGTTTATAATTGTAATAACGCAAGCTTTCCCGGAATATCGTGTTAATGACATCTGCACAGCTATATCGCAGGATTGTGTTGTGAAAACAAGGTATTTCGACAGCCAGCTCAGTCGTCCTATTTAAGCGTAAATACGGCTTCCTGGTCAACGGACCACAGCCGTCAAAGTATCCTGATTTTACAATACAATCAAGTGATATATCCTTCAAGATTTCAATTAAAGATTTATATTTTTGATCAAGTAATTTAATAATCATTTATGAACAAATATCAACCCAGTGATAATAAGGGTCAATTATTTGTAAGTTAATCGCATACACTTTCCTGCAAACCGTTAAACATAACTGCCATCAACAACCAACTTATAACCGGGTCCTAAACGTTCATTTAGCTTAATGATTTTTCTTGACAACTTATAGAAATTTGTGTACATTTTCTGGAAACAATTTCAATAGTTTCAAATTTTGAATAAGAAAATTCTGAGTCGTCATTTCTATTCTTTAATTTCAGTCACAAAGATTTCATTTATTTAACTATCAAAGCATAATTTTTCTGTGAATTTACATTAAGTAAATTGTAAATGCTATATTTTCAAATCCACGTTTCCAAATATTCAATAATTTAAGCTCCTGTCAAACTCCAGTCTCATCAATTCCTTTTAATGTTTAATTCTCATGCCCCTTCGACCACGTTTATTCAATTGTTTTACATATAGTTACCGCAATATGATTTGCATTTGTTTTTTTCCTTAACCTATCCTTCATGACCTTACGTCTTCTTTCTACACAACGATCTGGTGTTTGATTAATTAATTTCAGCAGCAACAGAATGTCTCTGTTCACAATGTTGAGCTTTCCAATTCTCTACCTGTATTGTATGTTCGATAGGGCCACGTTAAGCCTTCGTTTGGCTTGAGTTTGCTTTTTGATGTGTACACATCCGTGTTACTACTAGGGTTGTTAGCCCTATATGGACTCTACAGTTTAACGTGGATTGTTGTTGTTAGGGCTCTAGGGTGCGTCAACGTCTAGGTTATTAGCGCCTTTAACATGGAATGAGAATAGCGGAACGTGCTGGTGTGGCTCACATCTTCAACCAAAATTCTTTAAGCGCTCTTATTTTTGTACCCGCCTCCAATGATGTGGAAATCATCAAAGCGTAAAGACGTAATCACACAAACAATGAAGCAAAAAAAAAAAATCTAATGTTTGGAATCTATTCCAGAGCTTTAAAGCACGATTCTGTAGCCTCTACTAACGAGTGTATTATCAAATGTAGTGAAGAATTAGTGTAATTCGTATGCAAATTAGTAAAATATTTCCATGCTCTAAATGTTTGTCTTCTGATCTTGCGGCTTATCGAAGTCATTGGAACAGAAGATTCAGAATGGAGAGACAGCTAGTAAAGACACGAAAACAAAGACTCAATAGCTAAGATTAGGATACGGTCCATTCTCTTCGAAACTACGATTTCGACGACGCTGTTTTCCGACCACCCACTCAACTCGCAATCGATTCAACAGCAACAGATGTTAAAGTGCACTTTTTGCTATTTTATGCATCAATTAGGATCCATGAATAAAATTATTCGGGAATGACAGCTTTATTTTCTGCGAAAATTCTAGTCTAAAAAAAGTATTAAAATGATATATGAATGCACAGGCATCTTATCCTAGTAATTATATCAAAGCTAAATAAGTTTTAATTTCGGCGTTATTATTTCATCTGGTGCTTATATTTGATAACTTATGTTAATAACAACTTATATTTGTTTACACTGATGCACTGAGTCAACAAAAGCTATGTTTTAATTGTGAAAAACGCGCTTGAGTTAACAACAATTGCTGGGTACATTTACATAAGCGTTCTGGTCTTACTACAGATCTGACTGCCACCCGACATTTATTTAATGGTTTGGGTTTTCGCTAACAGTCTTGTTATCGCGCTACGTACAGCCATAAACTTTTGCTCCCAGTGTGTTTACGTGGTATTTAAGTACGATAATGTAAAATCGATTGCAACTTGTAAAACTACAAAGGTTTTACTTGGTTAATTAATAACAGTCCAGTCACGGCTTGCAATAACTACAAAGGTTGCCGTTTTACTAGTTTTAATTAATTAATAGTTCACTTATGTTTATATCTTGACCAACCTAATGGATAGTTTCAGACTTCGTTCTTGATTTAATTCTTTTGTTGATACGGCCGCCATAGCTGATTGCCGACGTAATGTAAGACAGTTCATCAACTCTGTAAATAACTTGAATATTCAGTATAGTGCAGAGTACTATATCACTGAATACAAGTACACCAAGTTTTGAAGTTGACACAAGTTTATTCAATCAGTATTAAGTTTAGAAACACGTATACGCCGACCACCAAATGAAAATAATGTTTATCCGAAGATACAGGTTCGCTAGAGTGAACAGTATTCTCACTTAGCACAAAATACAGTTTCTACCGTCTCCACTGTTAATAGAACAATCACAGTAGATGAAGCACTTTTTCTTACACACTTATTAACGGAAAGTTAATGCCGTTGTTTCAAAGTGGCCAGTCCAATCGAGTCGTAAACGACAGTCACTCTTTCAGTGCCGACGCGGTTGCGCGAAATTTGGAGCCCGTTTATACTCTGTAGAACATGTCTGCTTCCCGCGAACACAACAACCACGTTGCCGCGCGCGCTACCTCTCTCAGCGACATTCAAACACAGACTGCTGCTTCTCTCAAAGAGTTTACTGCTACGAAATATTTGTAATGGATATCGACTATCGGCACCATAGACTTAGATGAGATTTGACAGTTCGTTAGCATATCGCTCTGTAATGTGACAAACTGACACCGAAGTAAAGCAAAAGACAAACTGCGAAAGCGATTCCACGTGTAGCTGCAAACATTGAGCACTATGGTGTCAATGATACAGTCTTTTACTTTGTCGTTCATCGACGTCGAGGTCATTAGAGGTGGGAGAGAGTTGGGGCAAGATATATTAAGGGTACAATAATCTTGTGAAGGAACAATACAGGTATTCACCTGGATTGATTTTGGGAAACTATAGAAATCGAAATATGAATAACTGGACGGATATTCGAACCCGGGATCTCCCGAATGCGAGGCCGGAGGCTCAGTCTCCGCGTACCGGTCGTCCTTACTGCGGTTTTCAGGCAGTTTTACGCAGTTCCCAATTTCAGCCAACTAAATATTTCACACACAAATAAAATACACTTATCACACACTGAACAGAGTTAGACATTTCGCATAGAGATGGAAAGACTTCACATCCTTCATTGTCAGTTCGTCTTGTCAGTAGGAAAAATGTTTGGTGCTAGTAAGGGCATGCGGCCACTAAACCATAGCTCTAAATTTCAGCCGATCCCTAAAATGTTGGTGAAAAGGTGGTGTGGAAAGAGGAGAGTTGATGTGTTTACATGCCTTTGTGTGGTATGCACACACCTTGAGGACACCAGGCGCATGGCGGTTGCTGGTCTGTTACAGACGCTGGGGACGGCGAGCCCGGGGTGACGACTCGCCTCGTGGAGGCGTCGGCGGAGGCGGCCAACGTGGTGTCGAGGGGCGGCCGGGGGCGGCGGGGCACCGAGACCGACAACGGCGTCACCACGTCGGCGCACCCCGACACCGAGATGACCCTGCTCTCCAGGGCGTGAGGCACCACCACCACAGGTGACTGACTGCGGCCGCCTCACGACGTAGATCAGGTCAGGTCAGGGCACAGATCAGAATCACTGCACTCGTAATCCAGTAGGAACAATCTCACTGCTTAGCCTGGTCAGGTCGGGACAAGGCAAGTCTTTTTTTTTTTTTAAATGGCTTTCGGCGGCTAAGGCCATTCAGCCAGCTCAATGTGATCATATTTTAGCTTCCAGTGAACAATTAGTCATCCACTGTACATCGTATCTTTCTATGTATGGACACCACAGGACGGACAGGACATTCACACAGACACACAACACTTAACATCCATGCCCGCGGCCGGATTCGAACCGGCGACCTTCGGCACGTGACAAGGCAAGTCAACAACTGTCAACACTGAAGTTAAGCTCAGCTGACCGCTGGTCAAATCAAATCAACATGGACGACGAATGTCTCATAGCTTTCAGTGTTGTATGATTTTACTTATAGAAATATTAGGATTCATATCACAAAACTATACTACGGACAGAGATCTTTTAAAAAAATGATTAATGTAAGCAAATAAAAATTATAAAATTGCACAATATTGACCAGCTAGTAGAATTATCGCAAAAAGTTGTTTGTTTTATGTTACTATATATATATTATTATGTCTATATTGGGAATTCGATTCAATATTCTCTTTTGTTTGTCCACAATCAACTTCTTTTTGAAATGGACGTTAAAACTGTGAGTTTAAAACAATAATGGGTCAAAAATGTGATTTGTGTGATTGCTACTTGCCAAATCCTGAGTAGTTAGCTGATCTGACCTGACCTGACCTGACCGCTAGTGTGAGTCGTCACGGATCTGACTAATATAAGACAAAAGTATGCAAAATTGGAATGAGTTTTTCTTTGAACGCATTTCACTCATAAACTATTGTTCGGATAAAGTCGAAATGTATATCGTGATTTCACGATCATATTAGTTTCTTCTCCCCCTTGCTGTCCATGTGTTAGCTGTCACGTAAATCGCCCTCTACTTTAACACCACCTGAACGAAGTTCAGGGCAACAGCTAGTGATTTCCTAATTAACGATGGTGTATATTGTGTTAGAGGAATGGAAATGAATAAATCGGTTTAGCACAAAGAAATCTTATAACAGTCCTTACTTCTCAGTCGGCGGGACTAACGATTATCGGAGGCATCTTAAACACTCAGTGAACAATCTAAATAAGGAAGAATTAGACTGTAATGGCGTCAGTGCGTAGGCAAGATATGCAGGTACCCACTGCGCATGCGCGGAACGCCGACCGTAGCGCTGCAGCCACGGTGTGACAAAACGGTACTTACTTAAAAAATACGCCTCGTATATGTGCCAACTTGCATAAAGATCGGTCAAATGGTGTCGAATGTAGCTTTCTAAAAAGAAATTGACAAAATCAAGGGGATGGAAACGGGGAGGGGGGTTCAGTTTTTGCGAACCAAGAGTTGGCATTATTTTTCTCTTTGTTTTATAGTAAAAATTTGCTAAGTTCTGTCTAAACCATATAAAAACTGTAGGTGTGTATAAAAATTAGGCGGTATAATGGGGAGAGGGGGTGGTTTTTAAATCATTTGGTAAGACACCTTCTTCGTGAAAAAATATATTTTTGCACCAACTTTCATGGTAATCGGTCAAACGATCGCGACTGTAGCTTTTTATAAAGGACCTTGACAAAAGTTAATGAGGTTGAAGGAGGGAAAGGGGTTGCGCTTTGGTAAACCAAATGCGGACAGGACTTTTCTCTTTGTTTTAAACTATGCATGGGCAAAGTTCAATAAAAATCTGATAAGAAATGTAGATTTCTATAAAATTAACGGGAGTAAAGGCAGATATGGGGTGGTTTTATTTATTTTATTTTATTTATTTATTTATTTATTTATTTACTTTTTTGTCAGAAACCTTCTCCATGATAAATTACATGTATATGCAAACTTTAATGGAGACCAGTTAAATGGTGTATAAAGAACATTGGTAAAAATTTAGGGGGTAGATAGGGGGAGGGGGCTTCAGTATTTTCAAACCAAAATTTGTCAGTATTTTTCTCCTTATTTTTGACTATACATGTCCAAAGCTTCATCGAAATCGGATAAAAAATGTGGGTTAGTACAATAATTAAGGGGTGTAAAGGTGAGAGGGGTGGTTTTTTATTTGTTTATTTTTTGGTCAGATTCTCCATGAAAAATACCATGTATATACCAACTTTGATGATAATCGGTCAAACGGAGTCGAGTGTAGCCTTTAATGAAGAACATTGACAATAATTAAAGGGGTGGAAGGAGGGAGGGGATTGAGCTTTGGCAGACCAAATGTTGACAGGATTTTTCTCTTTGTTTTAAAGTATACATGGGCAAAATTCAATAAAAATCAGATAGGAAATGTAGGTTTCTATAAAATTAAGGGGTGTAAAGGGGAGAGGGGTGGTTTTTTAATATTTTTTTTGGTCAGAAACCTTCTCCATGAAAAACTACATGTAATTGCAAACTTTAATGGAGATCAGTTAAATGGTGTCGACTGTAGCTTTGAATAAAAAAAAGTGGAAAAAATGAAGGGGGTGGATAGGGGGAGAGGCGTTCAGTTTGTTTAAACCAAAAGTTGACAGTATTTTTCTCTTTATTTTTGGCTATATATGTCCAAAATTTCATCGAAATCGAATAAAAAATATGGATTTGTATAAAAATTAAGGGGTGAACGGGGATAGAAGGGGTGGTTTCTTAATAAAATTCATATTGGACCACTTTGGAGGTATATCCTATCCACTAAAAAAATTTCATTTAAATCGGTTCAAATTTGGCGAAGATATCGCTGAACATACATTCAAAAACAAAAACAAAAACATACGAATTGAGAACCTCCTCCTTTTTTTGAAGTCGGTTAAAAAGGAGAAAAGGATGGTTTGTATACAGATTCAGTAAGGCCTCAAAGGAGTGTTTTAGAACCTACCTGAGGAATAATTACCATAACTTCAAGTTAACAAGGGACACCGTTGAAGAGATGTGGCATCGATTTATATGTATAGTCAGGGAAGATACGGAAATACATACACCGAAGCGGACAATAAAGGATGAGAATGATCCATCGTGGTACACACGCGAAGTCAAAAGATTACTAAAAATGCAAGGGAGGATACACGCACGCTCAAGGATGAAGGTGTGTCGTAGCGACTTAGAAACCTTAGCTGAGTTAAGAGGACGTGTTAAGAATGTGATGCATGAGGCCTTCAACCATTTTAATTCCAAATCTCTCTTTAAGAGTCTCACAGAAAATCCAACGAAATTTTGGTCGCATGTACGAAAAGTCAGTTGTGCCAACAACAATATTCCAGCACTAATTCGTGAAGGTTTCGAGCTTAATGAAAGCCACGATAAAGCTAACGTAATAAATACTCTATTCAAAAATTCATTTACTGATGAAAATAATGATAGCATTCCCGATTTCCCACGTCGTGTCGAGTTGGTGATGGAAACATTACGAATAGCTACTGCATGTATCATAAAGCAATTAGAGCTCCTGAAGTGGGGAAAGCACCGAGCCCGGATGGAATTTCAGTAAGGGTATTTTCAGAGTACATGGCGGAAATCGGACCATTTCTGTCTGATATATTAAGTAAGTCCTTAGACGAGCGAAAAGTATCTTCGACTGGAAAATCGCGGCAGTAACTCCGATTTTCAAGAAAGGGATCGAAGTGATCCTAGAAACTACCGTCCCATATCTATAACATCTATTTGTAGTAGAGTTATGGACCATGTTATATGCTCGAACATTATGAATTTTCTAGATGAAAATAATTTTCTTACACCAAATCAGCACGGATTTCGGACGAAAATATCATGTTAAACACAGCTGGCCCTATTTACACACGACGTAATGGAAGTTATTGATGCAGGTTCACAATTAGATGCAATTTTTTTAGATTTTCATAAAGCCTTTGACTCTACGCCACACAACCGCCTATTAGCGAAGCTTCGAGCGTACGGTATATCGGATCAGCTTTGTGAATGAATAAATTAATTTCTAACTGTTTTGTCGCAGTATGTCGTCATTGAAAGAGAAAGTTCTTCTAATCTAGATGTTACATCGGGTGTTACAAGGAAGTGTAATAGGACCACTTCTTTTCTTAATTTTTATAAACGATCTCGGAGACAAAGTGAAAAGCATTTTTAGATTGTTTGTTGATGATGCGGTTATTCATAGGGAAGTGAGGAATTCGGTCGATTGCTTAGAAATTAAGCGCTATATGGATGTTATTTCGGCATGGTGCGATAAATGGCAACTTGCACTAAATTGTAAAAAGTGCAAGACAATGAGCATAACTAACAAAAAGAATCCAATTGTTCAAAAATACGAGGTAAACAGTATAGTTATTGATATGGTCGATAATGTGAAATATTTGGGAGGAACAGTACAAGGGAACATGAAATGGGACTTACACATTAATTCGTTAGTAGGTAAAGTAAATTCTACGCTGTGAATCCTAGGTCGAATTTTGAAAAATTGTAATGAACAAACAAAGGAGATAGCCTAAAAATCTCTTATGCGTCCACGTTTGGACTACTGTTGTGCCGTTTGGGATCCGGTTTGTAAGGGGTTGATTGACAGTATTGAGAAAGTACAGAGAACAGCCGCTCGATTCGTGACCGCTTGCTACAGTCTTTATGAAGTTGTCACAGATTTGATTAGTAGACTGGGCTGGGAGTCTCTGTTTCGTTTAAACTTATTGGTAAACATGTGTACTCCCACTTTCACTTACGAGTGTGGTGAAATACTTCTTCCACCAACCTATTTGTGTTGGAATTACAGGAAAGATAAGATCAGAGAAATAAGGTGCCACACTGATTCTTATATTAATTCCTTTTTCCCTTGTACCATTCGGGATTGGAATGCACAGCAAAGAGATTATTTTTGGTGCTGAGCACCCTCTGCCACCCATAATTTTGTGATTTACGGAGTATATATGTAGATGTAGATACATGAAACAAGAAGAAGATGCCGTCGACACATGGGTGAACATGAACTACATGGAAAATTTTTGAATTTACTATCTATAAATTTATTTATCATTATTACACAGCATGATGTTTTCGATGATTCATGGCCGATGTATGGAACTTTCCAAACCACCCTCGCACTCAATTAAAGTGAACAGAACGGTCGCTTAAGAATACCGCAAGCCGGCTGGGAGTTCGGTGAGGTGGCAAAACTTGGAACGGAGGAAGTCTCCGCAAGTCTGCAAATGACGTATTTCCCTCCACCTATCATTCTCAGAGAATATCTGTTTTCGTAGCTGGGCGCACAAAACTTACGCTCTGCAGCGAACGTAACTTGATAACGATGCATATGACTTGAGCACTTCAGACGCTTGACAAACTAATATCCGGAGTATTTGTGAGAGCTTCGGGTTCAGATCGTAATTAGGTGCGTTCCGTTTAAATTATATTTTTTATTCGAGTATGTCCACTGACTTTCAGATTGCATATAGTGCGAACATGAACATAGAGCTACCAATAGCAAACGCTGAAAATATAGACCGCATTTTGCTTCAGGTGTAGTTGTTGATACTCGACAAATAATATTACACTACATTGAAAGCGCTTGTATTTCGAAAATTTAAAGTTTAATTCGTTATTGTGAAGCATCTCCAACATTTTTTTTCTCTCTAAAATTATTTTCTTACTCGAAAATTAATTATTGTAGAATCAGCTAAAACTTGATAATATTTTCATCCTGTGCTTCAATAAATAAAAAGCAAGAAATGCATTAAATTGTTAATAGACCTTTGTGTTTGTGTGTGTATATGTGTGTGTGTTCGTATTGGCGTCTGATGTGCGAAGTACCCACAAAGAAAATCATTGCTTTTTGATAGATCTTGCTCCATGAGATAAATTAATGAAGTTGTAATTTAACCGTCATATGGATTTCACCATATATTCAGCTAACAGAAATTTTTCCGATTTCTTAATCATGTTATCTTTATGATATAGCTGTTGAAATAGAGACTTTCTGAATTAATATATTAATGAAATCAAATCCATTAGACATGTAATTTGAGGTTCTATATATCTTAATGTACTAATGGTATTGCTACTATATTTTTAAGCAACAACTAGTATGTGATCTAACGGAAGTTTTGTTAGCTCTTATTATTAAATAGCAACTTTCAAATGAGCGATAACCATTGTGGTGATCTCAAAAAGTCACCACATGTTTTATTAGAAGGGACGATTAAAACTGCAAAGATTTGCCTTTAGTGAAAATGCCCACAGCCATCGAATTCAGTCACAAAGGACTCCTTCAGGTTGGTGCCGGCTTGTTGGCTGGCTGGAGACACACAATAGTAAGACCTTGAAAAATGTGCGTTCGGGTGAAGAGGGGGTCTACTGCATGCTCGGGTGTTCCATGAGAAGGGAGAGCGGGAGAGAGTGGCTCGTAAACGACGAGAGCTGTGGTGGTCCGGCAGTTCTTTCTGTGTGGTGCTACGAATACATTTTGCATCAGTAATCGTATTGCATTCTGTTTACAGCTGCGCAGCTACGATGGTAATGTACTTTATCCGCATATAAGCAAACCTCCACTGCCATAGTGATTAAAATCCCAGCGCGACCTTGAGAGCAGTGAAAATTGCTAATTGAGTCTCACAACATACATTTGACTTCAGCGAGCTAGCCGTGGCACTGTTAGACGCCCTTCTAGTACAGAACTCCAGAATACATTCTTAAATATCATGTATGTCAATTTTTAAAAATTCGATTGTTTTAAATAAATCCTTCATTGTAATATTCAAATGTAAGGCAGAACTCTGTTCCTTTAATCTTCCTCTTTTGGAATGGCGCACTTGGAATTATTTAATTAAATAAGTTAAACTCAAAAATCAAAATGTTCTCATGACAAAGAGACGATAGTAGACAGAGAATTTCACCATCAAATTGATTTCTCCGGTAAGCTATCATTTCATATACGTGATTCGTTAAAAACTTTTAAACTAAAAGTAAGGTTATTAACAAACCTTTAAAATAGTATTGGTAACCTCCCACTTTGATATCGTTGTCACTTTCTTGTTACGTCTTTAAAATGGTCGGAACCGAGGTTGTTACAGTCATGAATGAAAGAAAACAATTGTTGGCTATTATTTGCGTGAAGTTATTTCGGAAGTAATGGAGAAACCTAATCTAGTTCCCTTGAAAGTGAATCCAAACTTGTTACCCTGATTAGCACACCCGGACCTTAACGTTCACCTCGTAGCCTTGATGGAAAACTCTACCATGCTGAAAAATACACCATAACATCTAGTCACTACATTATAGAACAATCTGACAAATAGTCGTCCGATTTCTCCTCTCTACAAAAGAAGACAGTCAGAAGAGGTACTACTTTTCTTGAGTTGGAAAATCTAGCAGTTTAAGTGAGATACGTTAGTCGCATGTTACTCACACTTTTCGTTTATATGGTATTTCTACTTGCCTAAAGACAGCAGAGAAAAGCTTTATAACTAACATCATAAGAAAAGTAAAATATAATCAGATCAAAAAATCTGTTTATTCGGGTTTAAAAATAGTTTTTAGTATATATCAAATTGCCTTTACATTAAAGTAAATCGTGGATGCCATGGCAAAATTGGTCTAAACGACTTCAGATGGCCCTAAAACTGGAAGAAATTTTCCTGCTGTCGCTGAAAATAAAGAAGCGTAGACAAATGACTTAGAATGGAGCATATCTAATGGCCTTTAAAACAAACCTATTTGTTAGAGTATGTGACACACTTCAGTAGCACTGGGTTGTTAGAATTCCATCTAAAATTGCAGGTCCCCATTATTTTGAAGGATTGACGTGTTAGTTTAAGCTTCGATAAACAAAATTTTCATATGTCTTTATTGATTAACTATTATTATTGTTGTTGTTTTTGTAGTTTACTGCATGCGACTTATATGTTCTGCACAGAGAGCCTCGACGCACTGTGGCTGTTGAAAGCAGCCGGGAGCAGTGGCAGCGTCTCCCTTCCTGCTGACGGGATGGCTCACCGAGATTCGAATACTCAGTGGCCAGCAAGAACGAACGTATCGTCCGTACTGCCATAGATGGTATTTTTCCTCACCAACAGCAACAAAATTTCAGACGCAATGACCATAACATTTGTACTCGTGACATTAAAACAGGAAGCGCCTCGCTTTTTGTATAAAATGGTTTTGGGAATATGAAGAATGACATATTTAGATAGTATGGTTCAGATCACTATCAGTGCGTTGGAGGAACTGTTCAATTACATGTAACACCATTCATTCTTTCTCGTACAAATTGTAAAGTTATACACTACTGCAATTTATCTTCCCTGTTGTTTCCTGTTTGACGTATACAATGAAATTTAATGTGAGCCCCAGATACACGTTGAAGTATTATATCATTAAATTTCATACGCGTAATACGTCATTCATTGGAGTCTTTGTATTGTGATTTCTTTTTCAAAATTATATGATAATTTTGAATAAATTTAGAAACTAATAGTTTGTGAGTATATCCATTTAGACTTTCCTGTACTTTTGCACCCTAGTTCACAACTTTAACCATGAATGACTTTGGTAAGTATTTTATCTAACTCCTGTTTTACTATAAATCTTTGCTCCGATGAAGTACGTGTGGAACACTAAAAGTAATTTGTATTTTAAAGCAAATATTTTCAGGAAAAGTTAGATGTTTTTGACATAGTCAAAAGAGCAGTAACTTCGTGACGCTTACGTTTTAAACACAACATACAATAATCTCGGCAGTAACGTTTGGGAAAGTGACATATGCATATTAGTGCAAAGAGTTAATATTAAGACTTTTTTCTGTTTTGCTGGGCAACTGTGTATGCTGTGTCAGAGGCAGATAGCGAACGATATAACAGAGATCAAATGTTGCACACACCTTGTCAGTTAGAATTAGCGACCTGATCATACAGGTGGGATTTGTGTATTATTCTGCGCTAATATCGGTTGCTACAGGTCATACGTTCATTCGCCTTCTGTAACAACGTCAACTTTCGGACATTTGAGTCCCTCTCTGAATTCAATAACACTGTTTTACAAAGAAAAATTTTCTGATATGGGAATATGTGTTGCTATAGCATTTTTGCATGGGGAATTCAAATCTGGAATCAGAAATAACCCATCAGTCACAGTATTTTATTTATATGGAAAAATTTATATTTTAACTTCCAGATATTTTTTTCTATACAACGGGCAGCAACATCAACTTTTGCATTTCACTTTACTTAATATGCAAATGTTGGTACCTTTTTATGTACTTCTGCAACAGTATGTACAGTTCTTTGATAGAGATTAATAATTGAATTTGTATTAGACTGATTACACACGCCTGGGGACTTTTTATAGATGCATCCAAAATTAGTTTAAAGGCAGTTTTACTCCACAATGGGTAAGTAATTTTTTGTGTCTCACTTGCGTACGATAGTATGGCTAAAGAGTCATATGATAGTTTGGAATATATGCTCACGTGTATTAAATACAATGAACATAAATGGAAGATATGTGGCGACCTCAAAATTATTGCCATAATATTAGGTATACAACAAGGCTACTTCAAATATGGGTGTTTATTTGCGAGTGAGAGAGTCGATACCGAAATTTCCAACAAAAGAAAAAGGGATTACCTTGTTGAAAATAGAAACTGCAAGGAAATCAAAATTATCAGCGTAAGAAACATGTAGCTAGTGATGATGTGTTGCTTCTTCCAATTCACGTCAAATTATGCATTATGAGGCGATTTGTTAAGGCCGCGGATAAGTCTCGAAGAGGATTTATTTATCTCTCAATCCAACTTCCTCTTTCCACAGCAGCAAAAGTAAAGAAAAGTGAGTTTGTTGGCCCTCAGAATAGACAAATTCAAAGAGACCCAATTTTTGAAGAAACCCGTGACAGCAGAAGAAAAACGAGAATGGATATGTTTCAAGAATGTATGCAATAATTTTCTGCTATTTTCTGCAGTCTCATATGGATTACTCCCCGGAAAGCTGCAGCGGTGAAAGGTTCCATACGGACGTTATGAATCTAGAACAGCTGTACGAAGGGAAGTGGATGTGTGCCATCTAGGCTGATTATTGCTGGAATATTAATTGAAAATGCAAAGCTATTCCTCATTAAAAGAAGAATTAAGACTATCAATAGTAGCTGATGTTTTCTATTTTTCTAACTATAAGTACAATGGTCGATGTATTTAGTAGTTCATCTATTGGTATAAATAGGTTTTATATAACTTTCAGAATAACTGGAGTTAAAAATTTTTCAGTAAATACAAAAAAGTTTTAAAAAATTAAAGTACCTATTACAAAAAAAAAAAAAAAAACCATTCGCGTTAGAAAAAATTTGAAAGTAGATATTACTTCAGCGCATTGATTTCCGTAAGAATCACAATAAATATCTTCAGAAAAAGAAAAAAGTATTTCTTTTTGAATAACAGTGTAATTATTCAATAAACAACTGAAATATTACGCAGAAGGTAAGAACAGCCAAGAGTTGAAAGGGCCTACAGTCTCTGCTTCCGATCCCGTTAATGCAACATTCAAAACGCTGTACAAAAAAAAATGCTAATGCAACAAAACAATGACAATAGAATAGGTTTTACGACTGAAAAGACCCATAATTCATTTGTTACCGAGTCATGTAAGGGCAGCGACGTGTTAGTATGATGACTTTGTGTATATCATGAAACAGTACGTTTTTGACAACTGAAAAAAAGTTGACGATTTGTTCTCAGTGAATTCACTGTTTCACAGCAATTAACACTCGTTAATCTAAGCAGACAACCTCTTATTCCTAAAAGATTACCCTTACAGATGAAAAAATAACACAGGAAACAAAATGAAATCTATTTCTTTTTAAAGGCAGTCGTTGTATTCAATAGCTTCAACGGTGCCCGCGTGTAGCCGCGTCCTCGTTCGGAATGGCGACGTTTCGGATTTCTTCTAGAGACAACTGAACTGCGATGTGTTTCGTACACTGTACTAAGATTCGACAGAGTGACTCATCCAAACTAACAAAGATAAATCTACTAATATTCACGATAGCGTATCCATGTCTTGTAAGTGGCCAAGTTTTCATGCAGTGCGCTGTCACAAATATCTGTTGCCCGAGTAAGCATCTATAACTGGTTATAGTTATTCAGTATATTTGGAAGGTGTCCTGTCTCCTGCCCAAAATTAGCGATTTCAAACAAATAAATCAATAAATTCTGTGTAGAAAATATTACCCGCAAGCAACGTAGTGGCCTTACCCGCCCCGGTGGCAATCTCCCTACATCCCTCCCTTTCCCCTTCCAACCTACTTTGGCCCCTGCTAATTTTTACTTTAAATTCTTTCAGTGTTTCCGGTAAGTTATTCATCAATTCTCTTGGCAATTTATTCCAGTCCCTCACTCCCTTTCCAATGAAATAAAATTTTCCCACACCCTTATGCCTGAAATCAAGTGCCAGCTAGTGGTCATAACCTTTCCCTTCAAAGCTCTCTCTTAATTTTCCCACCAATATCTTTCCATGCTTCATTACCAGTATAGGTTTTGTACACTCCCATGACTCTCTTCGCCCTCCTTCTATCCTCCAATGAATCCCACTCCAGCTCCTTTATTATATTAGTTACCGATTGTGTTCTGCGGTAATTTCCAGAGACCAGCCTGGAAGCCCTCCTCTGCACCCCCTCCAACTCCTGTATTTGATACTCAAAATGTGGACCCCAAACTACACCACCATATTCCAGCAGTGGTCTGAACAAAGTTTTTTACCCCAATTCCCTTACATATCCCGTCCATAGTTCCAAAAATAAAAATGGTTCTCGAGATACGTCTATGACTCCAATATCGGAGCATACGTTCTTAATACTGAGCAGCCACTAAAAATCTGCAGCCCACCATCACCGTTTGCAATTGTTTTATCTTCAAAAAAAGAGGCACTCGATCCTTCATATAGCACTCCTCAATGTATTTACATAACCATCATGTATACATGAATGTGTTTCCATTATTTGTCTGATCATTTAAGTAGATGACAAACTTTGCAGTGTAAACCCATGCTCTCACGCGGACTCGAACCGCCGCCCCTCGGCATTCCAGTCCCTACGCTACCGAGGCCAGCAACCGTGTGCTTATAGCGTTATAACACAACACAAAGACTCTAGATTCGTTAATTATATATGTCCTCCAATCACGAACTGTCCCGCCTCTTTGGTTCAGTAGGCTGCGGTACTGTGATAGTGTCCCGTCCCTTCAGTTCAGTAGTCTGCGATATTGTGATAGTGTCCCGTCCCTTTGGTTCAGTAGTCTGCGGTACTGTGATAGTGTCCCGCTCCTTTGGTTACAGTAGTCTGCTGGTACTGTGATAGTTTCTCGTCCCTTTGGTTCAGTTAGACTGCGGTACTGTGATAGTTTCTCGTCCCTTTGGTTCAGTAGTCTGTGGTACTGTGATAGTGTCCCGCCCCTTTGGTTCTGTAGACTGCGGTAATGTGATAGTGTCCCGCCTCCTTTGGTTCAGAAGTCTTGCGGTACTGTGATAGTGTCTCGCCCCTTTGGTTCAGTAGGCTGCGGTACTGTGATAGTGTCCCGCCCCTTTGGTTCAGTAGTCTGTGGTACTGTGATAGTAGTTTGCGGTACTGTGATAGTGTTCCGCCCCTTTGGTTCAGTAGTTTGCGATACTGTGATAGTTTCTCGTCCCTTTGGTTCAGTAGGCTGCGGTACTGTGATAGTTTCTCGTCCCTTTGGTTCAGTAGTCTGTGGTACTGTGATAGTGTCCCGCCCCTTTGGTTCAGTAGTTTGCGGTACTATGATAGTTTCTCGTCCCTTTGGTTCAGTAGGCTGCGGTACTGTGATAGTGTCCCGCCCCTTTGGTTCAGTAGGCTGCGGTACTGTGATAGTGTCCCGCTCCTTTAGTTCAGTAGTCTGTGGTACTGTGATAGTGTCGCGCCCCTTTGGTTCAGTAGTTTGCAGTACTGTGATAGTTTCTCGTCCCTTTGGTTCAGTAGGCTGCGGTACTGTGATAGTGTCCCGCTCCTTTGGTTCAGGTAGTCTGTTGTACTGTGATAGGGTCCCGCCCCTTTGGTTCAGTAGGCTGTGGTACTGTGATAGTGTCCCGTCCCTTTGGTTCAGTAGTCTGCGGTACTGTGATAGTGTCCCGTTCCTTTGGTTCAGTAGTCTGTGGTACTGTAATAGTGTCCCGCCCCTTTGGTTCAGTAGTCTGCGCTACTGTGATAGTTTCCCGGCCCTTTTGTTCAGTAGTTTGCGGTACTGTGATAGTTTCTCGTCCCTTTGGTTCAGTAGGCTGCGGT
>CM061920.1:100406934-100462899 GCA_031002005.1 Vandiemenella viatica | reverse complement strand
TCTTACCACACTTGCAAAATGGCACAAATTTTAGGAATTAACTTTCATCGTTTCAATCTGAGCAGTTTTCATGTCGCTTGTGATTCTGTGATGCCACCCAGTACCCAAACATTGAAGGCTTATTCACGTGAAAAGAGTTATGGAGCCATTGTGCTCAAACGGAACAAATTTGTTTACGGGTAACTGTATTAAGGGATACAGTTTTCATGGTTATTACTTGTCACAACACTTTAAATAATTATTTCAGTTGGGTGAAATATTTGTAGTTAGAGCAAAAGTAGCAAGAATAAAATCACTTACACAATTAGTAAAAAGTGAGCTACCGATTCCGCGTGGACAAGTGTTGACATGTGTTACAAACATTGCTCTGTAAAGCGAGAACACAATCCCACATAATTGAAGGTGAAACCGTTTCTAGGTGCTTCATTCTAATCCGCAGCTGCCCCTTAGGCACAGAGTTAAGTCTGTACAGTCAGTGGCGTTGCCGCAGGATACCAACACAAGAGCCATAAATCAGATTATTAACTTGGGACGGGGAAACGAGCAAGTTACCGGCGGGCACTGGGTTATTACGCGGGCGATGTTCCGCTAGCGAGTAATTACAGCCGGGAAGACTAAAGGACTACACCTGCTTCCAAGACGCCGCACTCCCTCAACCTGGCTGCAGATATACTGTCACCTAAACACCAGTTTTCCTCAAATTGATTTATTTGCACAAAAAATTCAATTCTTTGTTGTGTGACGTGTATTATTTGTATTTTTGTCCTACGACAAGAAAAAAAATCTTTAACATTAAATCAAATCTATGAAATAAATTTATGTTATTGGTTGATTAAATCATTTTTTTTGCTCTAAAAGTAATATATTCGTAAGAATTTGATCTTAAGCCAGTTCCTTTATTACCGAGAAACTGGATACGCCACGTCAGCAAGATTTGCAGAAATGTAGATCTCGAATGAAACAAAATCACATGGAACATCTAATCTGACTGCTCTTTTAGCACACACAGTGTTATCCCTGTTTGTTTAAAAAGTAAAGCAGTATATCAGTTATACAAATTCATAATATTTTTTCTCGTGACTATGCCGAAATGTTAATAACCAGTAAACTTCTTTTCTGCATTCTCAACCTAAATTCTGTGTAGCTCAATGGCAAATTTTACCTTAGATATCCTTTGTTCGTGAATTATTAAAACTAGTGTATTCGATTTGTTAATAGCGTTTTCAGATGTAATTAGAGACCTTACGTCTTTTTTTAGTTGTGGAGGTCTTTATTGTGGGTAGTCGGCGAAGTATAATACGACAAAAGTATTGAATGGCCAACGTAACTTTGTACAAATAAATGAGTAATTTTCTATCAGATGGCAACTGGTGATCCATTATTTTTTTTCGCTTATAGCTTTACACCTCATCGACGCCGAGATCATTAGGAGCGGGTAAGGAGTGGAGGCAAGTAGCAGGAAGGAATTTGGCCAAGGAATATGAAAGAAGCGTCCCGGCATTCGCCTGGAGAGATTTGGGGAAACCATGGAATACCCAAATCTGGATGGACGGACAGGGATTCGAACAGGCGTCCTCCCTCTCACTCACCACACTTGGTGTGTTCCATTAATGTATTTAGGCACATACATGCATCATGTTATTTCTGTTCTACTTTATATCTTATTCTGTTTCATTAGGGTTTAGCGAATTATCGGCAGCCAGGTTCTTAGAGACGGGAGAGAATGGTTGAAAAGGAAAATTCTATTATTTCCGGAAACAACTAAAAAATGGAAACTAGACCGGGAATCGAACTCAGGTGCTTTAAAATGCCTGCCAGAATACTATAGGCTATCTGCCAGATTCTGTTTATGATTTTCTGCTTTTTTCTTTTACAGGCTTTTTACTCAGAATCTGTTTTGAACAGAAAACAATTTATTCCAAATCTATTTGCGATTTTCGGTGAACGCCGTGAATTATAGTGGTAAACATAACAATAAATGACTGAACTGAACACTGTTCATTGTCCTGTTTATGGAAACATTTTCTGAAAATATATAACTAAAATAACATTTATCCAGTTTAAAAAAAATATGTATTCACTTTTCCTCACTGGAGTAACTTTTGTTTTTCATGAGAGCATCAAAAGATCTATAATACTAATTTAAAATTTACCTATAACGAATTTCTTTACTATTTAGAGACATGTCAAAACTATAGGCCCAAACATCAGCAGGATAAAGGGCTCACCAGCAAGAAAATCCCATACCACAACATTTAATTACAATTTTAAACATTTGTAACAGTTTAATCAAATACGTACATAAAAAATATGGAGGTTTTTATTTCTAGCACGATTAACAGTTTTCTATTGTATCATCAACGTCAAAGTGACGATTTTCTTTTATTTATGAACTTCTTTGTAGACAGTTATGTTTATGACTACTAAATATCGTATCAACTTAGAGTCTTCAACATGGAATGCTTGAACTGTTTACGTTACAATAATTAATTACCAACGCTACATAACGCTCTGTCGTTTAAGGACTAGCAATTCTTCGTTTTGTGATGTGTATTATGTGTAGTTCGATCTGAATTTTTGACTTATTATGAAAAATAGAACATTTAACATAAACTAAAACTGTCCGCTCCTTCAGTATTAATGGAAGTTGCTTTTCGAAAACGTAAGCTTTATTATTCATCAGTGAAACTGAATTTTATAGACCAAAACCTACAAACTTTATATACTATTATTGTTCCTCTTAAAAATAGGCACCACAATAATACAAAATTCGAAAAGCAGTAGTGAAGGAGCTTTATAAGCTTTGTTCAATATCGATTTTCGTCAGATGAGGCAGAGAGATCCCCAGCGTGCTAAGCGAGATAAGATGGCTCTCGCGGGGCAGCCTGCAGTTTCTAATACACTCCCACCGAGGTCTTCTTATTTCTTTCATCCACTTTAACTATCAACTACAAAAAAATGAGCTCACTTTTTATGTAGTTGGAGTAAATGCCATCTCAGTCCCCCAAGTATCAACAAAGAGATTTTTCCCTAAAACCGTTCTACGTCATTTTTTTCAATGGCTGATCATACACTTTTTTACAAATATATCTGGAGCTGAGCCTCTTCCGCTTTTTAGGAAACATTTTAATAAAGGAACTTGTACGATTTTGTCATCACCGTGAATTCGTATAGAACGGTCTCGCCATTCCTTCATGTTCATCTTGTTTCGGAAGAAGGGTTTTATTAACCGAAAATCAGATTTATAAGCATATACTGAACAACAATTATTTAGAATAAAAAACAAAAAAGACGAAAATGTTTTTTGTGTTCACTATAGGGTGAGATATAGCTGAAATGACCTTAAAATGCAGTCAATGGTATTTAGAACATTTCTATTTAGTTGCGTATTTCACGATAAATTTTTCCGTTCGTTTTATAAACGAATCTAAAAAATAATAAATACGTTTGAAGCTTCTTCGATAGCTGAAAGGTAAAAAAAGCTAAAGTGAGTAAATGATTGCCTTTGTTAGACAGTGTCTCACTACTTCTTACTTTCAACTGAATCACAAATTTTACCAGCAACATGGTAAACATTTTGTCTCCTTTGGTGGTTAATTTGTTAACTGAAAAATTGAAAAATCAGCCCATAAATATGGCAGAATTAACACACTTTGATATGGCTGAGATATGGGGACATTAATATTTTAACCGTATTGAGATTTAATTAAATTAATGTATTATATTTTAAAAAATCATCCCGGGATATAGTTTTCATTGGAAACGAAAACTAATGCTCAGTTGGCTTTTCTGGATTCACTGGACAAACGATGCCAGTAACGGAGACCAGAACAAGCAGCTGTCCGGAAAGGGGATGGAGGTGCAGAAACAAACTCTTAATTAATGGTTGTTTCCCTTGTTGAGAAAGAATCTGACGCAAGCCGTCGTTTACGAAGCATCCTCTATTTGAACATACACATTTTCTGTATTTGCTTATTTATTGAAGGGAGTCAAAGGTTCCGCAATGATGAGCTAAATTTTACCTACGGGTCTCTGTTTCAGGTGTGGCTACCCTACTCCACAACCATGAACGCCGGTCATCGGCAGTTCGTTCTGCCTGCCTCGCTACCAACGTTCTTGGCAACAGCGTTTACCGGAGAAGGGCTGGACCAAGCGTACCTGCAGGAAGTGCAACGCAACATATCCGAGCACATTCGCAACCTGACTCGGGTTCTCGGAGCGCTCAACGCGACCGTGGACGCTCGCATCCTCGCGCAGTTCAGCAGCAACCGTAAGCTCGACGACCCGGTCGCCTTCTACTCGCTGGTCACCGCCTACACGCTGCTCATCGTCATAGGCGCTGCCGGCAATTCGCTGGTCGTATGCGCCGTCGTCCGTAAGCCGGCTATGCGTACAGCGCGCAACATGTTCATCGTCAACCTCGCCGTCTCCGATCTTCTACTGTGCCTCGTCACCATGCCGCTCACTCTCATGGAGATCCTCACCAAGTACTGGCCGCTGGGCCGCCAAGCATTCGTCTGCAAGATCCTCGGCACTTTGCAGGCGACGAGCATCTTCGTCTCGACCATCTCAATCACCGCGATCGCTCTCGACCGCTACCAAGTGATTGTCTACCCTACTAGGGAGAGTTTACAACGAGTTGGAGCGGTCGTCATTCTCAGCTGCATATGGATGGTTTCTATCATCCTCGCAATGCCGATGTACCTGTGGAGGACACTCAAGCACCACGACATCAATCTTCCCGACGTGGCCTATATATCCTACTGCCTGGAGGAGTGGCCAGTGGAACACGGACGGGCCTACTATTCTATTTTCTCGCTCATCTTCCAGTACCTGCTGCCTATTATCACGGTCACTGTGGCCTACTCGCGTATTTGCCACAAGCTCCGCTACCGCTTCGTCAACCCATCCGTGGTGAACAGCGCACAGGGCAAGAGGTCTAAGGTACGAAGCAGAAGTGCAAAGACGATCACCGTATGAGACGCACCAACTCGTTGCTTTACTCGATAGCGCTGATATTCTGCATCAGTTGGATGCCACTCAACATCTTCAACGTGGTGCTCGACCTGTGGTACCCTTTCGGCAGCGACCAGGGCCAGACGATGATCATCTGCTACGCCGTTTGCCACATGGTGGGCATGTCGTCAGCTTGCTCCAACCCATTGCTCTACGGTTGGCTCAACGAGAACTTCCGCAAGGAGTTCAGAGAGATCGCCTCGCTCTGCGCCTGCCGCTGCGCTCGCTCGGGGTGGTCGGCTATCTGGCTCAGGATGGAGGCCATCGGGTCATCCAGCGACGGCACTCGGCGGGGAACGAGGAGGCAGGGAGCCAACGCAGGCGCTGGAGGTCGAGGAGACGGCGTCCACGGCGGCAGAGCTGCCCTCATCGTCAGCACAGCCGCAGGTAAGAGACCTTCAGTCTGCTCCAATTACTATCATGTTTACAGAGAGAAATGTGCTTCATATCGCATATAACTTTAAATACTATTAATACACACTCTAACGAAAACTGTCGTTACTGAAATAATTATTAACGGGATTTTACCAAAATAACAAACTGTTATTTAATTATTAAATATTAATTTTTTAAATGATTTTAGGATAAAATTTCTGTTGAAAAATGCATAATATTTATTCACAATTTGAACAAAATAAAAAATAATAAATAAAATTACAATTTTGTACGTAAAATTTGTTCCACCATGGGATACCTTGAATGCATTTCTGAATAAAAGAAGCTTAAAAAGAATGACAGTGTCCTGTTCATACAATAATAAACTGGCTCATGCGCAAACTCTTCCCGGGTCGTTTCAGGTACAGTCGCATGAAAATTTCAGTGCAGTGATACAGTTTTTAAACACATTACCGTGTTGTAGCCTGCGTGCTGGAGAAACTCTTCCGTCGAATAAAACGCTGTATATAAATGTCAGCCTCACTCTCTTTGACCCTGAAATGGGCTGACCCCTGACATGAAACACTTTCCTTCGCGTATTCTACCCAACACACAAGAACATAAACAGGGCGCTGCTCCAGATCACCAAAACCATCTTCCTCTAGCCTCCTCCTGGCGACAAGTCCCGTTTATTTCTCGTTCACCCACGAGGTCCGTTGGCGCACCAACCCAGCTGGGCCAATGGGTTGCTTCATCCGGTGGCCAATTCCCGGTATTTGTTGGAGGACCATAGAACAAAAGTGGCGTCTTAAACACCTGCACATAGATGGCAGCAGGTGCCTCTTTCACACCATTCACACACACGGTGACTCAAGGTGGCTCCACCTTGACAAACATGTAGTGGATACCATATCACCACAACACATAAATGCAGAATTGCAATAAGAATTGTCTAATTGCCAAATCTCGATATCATTCTAAGAATTCTGATAAAAATTGTTACCATGTACTTGTCCAACAATTAAGTGTGTTATCCGTTGTAGCATACAATAGTGTAGATCTTTGTTTCTCAACCCTTTGTCAGCGGATCACTAGTGATGATTCACGTGGACTGCAGGCGGAATATTATAAATTTGGTCACCGTATTCGAACTATATAAGGGTATAAGCGAGTGTAAACTACAAGCCCAACTTTTTTAAAGCCACGAATATTTCAATGACCATGCAAAAATCTGGCATTTAGGGGACGAGGGTAGGACAGTATTGTTTCCACAACAGTTGGCATGACAAACAGCTAGCATCTTCTAAGGATTAAGTGATTGACACTTTTCTGAGAATGTTGTAGATGTGACAGACTGCAGAACCAGGTAGCGTTGATAATATAAGTGTGTGCAGTAAACAACAATAAAAGGTGTACGGTCTAGCGTCTTTTATTTTGCACATGTTGGTCGGTGGTATAGTGTAGCATCCATCCTACAGTAATATTATTATTCATTTGGTTACTAACTATTAAGAGACAGTCAATATGCAATTAAAATTTTGTAGTTCACTTCCAGGTTCATAACCGTGTTTCCGTAGGATTTCGAAACATTAGATTAATTATGTTTTAATGGTACAATAATGTCCTAGATTTCAATAACACGTAGGTAAAAAGAGATTACGCCCACATAACTCAGTGGTCCACATCTTTATTTTTGACAATTCACTCGGGTTGATGAAGGTTGAAAAAAGCTGCTTTAATGCTTCTATCCTTCTATTGGTTTTCTTAAAGTAAAAAATATTCTGGTAACTTACTGAAATGTAAGGCATAATATATAAGATTTAATCCAAGACTTTTTAAACCAGAAAAAAAGCTAGGGAAATGTTGCCTTTGTGAGTTTATAAGTTTCATAAAGCAAAAAATTTAAGGTATTTATATAGGTTTACTAAGGTATGGCATGCATAATACCCAAGTCACCAGAATACTCTTATTCTAAAAAAGCAATCCATAATACCGAGAGGAACCATTCTGTTTCACAAAGTGAACACACACTGCAAAGTATAAACTAGTATCGGAACAAGATAACATAACCTTTTTTTTTACTACACAAGCACGAGACTTGGCTTACGTTTACAAGAATGTTTTTTGTAAGATAAATTGTTCACCAACAAGATCGGGGTAACCTCAAAGTAATATTTATTGTCAGATATCAGCGTTTCATTGATTAAAGAAGAACACTAATAGTCAGACAATGTTTATAATTGTAATAACGCAAGTTTTTCTGGAATATCGTGTTAATGATATCTGCACAGCTATATCGCGGGATTGTGTTGTGAAAACAAGATATTTTGACAGCCAGCTCAGTCGTCCTATTTAAGCGTCCTGGTCAACGGGGCAAAGCCGTCAAAGTATCGTGATTTTACAATACAATCAAGTGATACATCCTTCAAGATTTCTACTTTTGATCAAGTAATTTAATAATCATTTATGAACAAATATCAACCCAGTGATCATAAGGGTCAATTATTTGTAAGTTAATCGCAACACTTTCCTGCAAACCGTTAAACATAACTGCCATTAACAACCAACCTATAACCGGGTCCTAAATTTTCATAGAAATTTGTGGTTGTGTACATTTTCTGGAAACAATTTCAATAGTTTCAAATTTTGAATAAGAAAATTCTGAGTCGTCATTTCTATTCTTTAATTTCAGTTACAAAGATTTCATTTATTTAACTATCAAAGCATAATTTTTCTGTGAATTTACATCCTGTGAAATTATTCTTGACCTTTTCTCAGATCTTAATCTTGAGCAGCTCGTCACTGAACCAACGCGGTGCCACAATGATAACGAAAACATTTTAGATATTCTCGTTACGAATAGGCCTGAGTTATTCACGGAAATTTCTACCACCATGGGAATAAGTGATCATAAAGCTGTAATTGCTACAGTAAAATTAATAGCCGCGCGCAAAAAGAAAAAAGAAAGGGTCGTTTACAGGTTTGAAAAGGCCCCAAAGGAGAGTTTAAGAACGTTTTTGAGGGATAATTACATTACCTTCATAGAAGGAAGAGGCTCGGTTGAAGAGATGTGGCTTCGGTTCATGCATATAATCAGGGAAGGTATGGACTTACATATACCGAAAAGGACAATCAGGGATGGGAACGATCCCCCGTGGTATACCCGTGAAATTAAACGGTTACTTAAAAAACAAAGGAAGATACACGCACGCTCAAGGACGACGATGTATAGGAGTGATTTAGAAAAGTTAGCTGAGACAAAAGAACATGTTAAAAATGCGATGCGATGCGCGAGGCTTTTAACGACTTTAGATGCAACTCACTTTCTAAGAGTCTCAACGAAAACCCAAAGAAATTTTTGGTCTTATGTAAAAAAAGTTAGTGGTAGTGACAACAATATGTCAGTTCTTCTACAAGACGGCCGGGAAGTTGATGACAGCCGCGAAAAGGCTACCGTATTTAACACCGAATTTAAAAATTCTTTCACTGACGAAAACATTCCCGCTTTTGCACGGCGTGTAGAATTTGAGATGGATCCAGTTCAAACTGATAGTGTAGGTATTATAAAGCAATTAAAGCTCCTGAAGTGGGGGAAGGCGCCGGGTCCTGATGGTATTCCAGTAAGATTATTTTCGGAATACGCGGAAGAAATAGAACCATTTCTATCAGATATATTTCGTAAATCTTTAGAAGAAAGAAAAGTACCTGCTGACTGGAAAATAGCGCAGGTGATTCCCGTTTTCAAGAAAGGTGATCGGAGAGATCCTAGGAATTATCGACCCATATCTCTAACATCTGTCTGCAGTAGAATTCTGGAGCATGTCATATGCTCTAACGTTATGAAGTTTCTGGATGAAAACGAGTTACTTACAGCAAACCAACACGGATTTCGTAAGAACCGTTCGTGTGAAACGCAACTGGCTCTATTTTCGCATGACGTAATGAAGGTTATCGATGCAGGATCACAAGTTGATGCTATTTTCTTGGATTTCCAGAAGGCTTTTGACTCTGTACCACATAACCGCCTTTTGGCGAAGATTCGAGCGTACGGTATATTTGATCAGATCTGCGAATGGATACGCGATTTTCTAACTGGTCGGTCGCAGTATGTCGTTGTTGACGGGGAAGCCTCTTCAAAGCTAGATGTTACTTCGGGCGTTCCTCAAGGAAGTGTAATAGGACCACTTATTTTCTTAATTTTTATAAACGATCTCGGTGACTACGTTAATTGCAGGATGCGATTTTTTGCTGATGATGCACTTACTTATAGGGAAGTGGGGTGCTCTGACGATTGCTTAGAAATACAGCGCGATCTGGATGTTATTTCGGAATGGTGCCGTAAATGGCAGCTTACACTTAACTGTAAAAAGTGCAAGGCAATGCAAATAAGTAATAAAAAGACCCCGTTTGCTCACGAGTACAAAGTTAACAATTCGGTTGTTGACACGGTCGATTCCCTGAAGTATCTAGGCGTAACAGTACAAAGCAACATGAATTGGGACTTGCACATAACTTCAGTCGTAGGCAAAGCTAATTCAAAACTACGTTTTATAGATCGTATTTTGAGAAGCTGCAATGCTCATACAAAGGAAATAGCGTACAAAACACTAGTGCGTCCGCATTTGGAATACTGTTGTACAATTTGGGATCCGTATCGCAAGGGATTGATTGACACGTTAGAGAAAGTACAGAGGAGAGCCGCTCGATTCGTGACCGCTAGTTACAGTCCTTATGTAAGTGTCACAGAGCTGATACGTGGGTTAGGCTGGGATTGTTTGGCAGACAGACGACGTCGTTTTCGTTTAAATTTGTTGGAGAATATGCGAAAATCTCTAATTTACGAGTGCAACGAAATACTTCTTCCGCCACCTATTTAGGTCGCAATGACAGAAGGGATAAGATTCGAGAGATAAGATGCCGTACTGATACATTTATGTATTCTTTCTTTCCTCGTTCTATTCGGTATTGGAATACTCTAAAATAGGATTGGTGCTTAGCACCCTCTGCCACCCACAGTAATTGTGAATTGCAGAGTATAGATGTAGATGTAGATGTAAGTAAATTGTAAATGCTATATTTTCAAATCCACGTTTCCGAATATTCAATAATTTAAGCTCCTGTTAAACTCCAGTCTCATCAATTCCTCTTAATGTTTAATTCTCATTCCCCTTCGACCACGTTTATTCAGTTGTTTTACATAAAGTTACCGGAATATGATTTGAATTTGTTTTTTTCCTTAACGTATCCTTCATGACCTTAGGTCTTCTTTCTGCACAACGATCTGGTGTTTGAATAATTAATTTCAGCAGCAACAGAATGTCTCTGTTCACAATGTTGAGCTTTCCAATTCTCTACCTGTATAGTATGTTCGATAGGACCACGTTAAGCCTTCGTTTGGCTTGAGTTTGCTTTTTGATGTGTACACATCTGTGTTTTTTTTTTAAATATGGCCTTCGGTCGTTGCGACCATTTTAGCCAGCTACAATTTGTTTATGTTCCAACTGCTGTATCCGGGTTTCATTATGATATTGTTGACACTACAATGAGGACAGAACAAGACGAACACAACACTTAATTAAAACCACCCATGCCCGAGGCCGGACTCGAACCGGCGACCCCTGCAACGCGAGGCTAGCACGCTAGCCCCTACACTGCCAGGACCGGCAACACATCCGTGTTACTACTAGGGTTGTTAGCCCTATAGGGACTCTACAGTTTAACGTGGATTGTTGTTGTTAGGGCTCTCAGGCGCGTCAACGTCTAGGTTATTAGCGCCTTTAACATGGAATGAGAACCACGGAACATGCTGGTGTGGCTCTCATCATCAACCAAAATTCTTTAAGCTCTCTTATTTTTGTACCCGCCTCCAATGATGTGGAAATCATCAAAGCGTAAAGACGTAATCACAAACAATGAAGCAAAAAAAAAAAAATCTAATGTTTGGAATTTATTCCAGAGCTTTAAAGCCTCTACTAACGAGTGAAGAATTAGTGTAATTCGTTTGCAAATTAGTACAATATTTCCATGCTCTAAATGTTTGTCTTCTAATCTTGCGGCTTATCGAAGTCATTGGAACAGAATGGAGAGACAGCTAGTAAAGACACGAAAACAAACACTCAATAGCTAAGAATTGGATACGATCCATTCTCTTCGAAACTACGATTTCGATGACGCTGTTTTCCGACCACCCACTCAACTCGCAACCGGTTCAACAGCAACACATGTTAAACTGCACTTTTTGCTATTTGATGCATCAATTAGGATCCATGAATAAAATTATTCGGGAATGACAGCTTTATTTTCTGCGAAAATTCTAGACTCAAAAAAGTATTAAAATGATATATGAATGCACAGGCATCTTATCCTAGTAATTATAACGAAGCTAAAGAAGTTATAATTTCGGCGTTATTATTTCATCAGTTGCTTATATTTGACAACTTATCTTAATAACAACTTACATTTGTTTACACTGAAGCACTGAGACAACAAATGCTATGTTTTAATCGTGAAAAACGTGTTTGTGTTAACAGCAATTCCTAGGTACATTTACATGAGCGTTCTGGTCTTACTACAGATCTGACTGCCACCCGACATTTATTTAAAGGTTTGGTTTTCTGCTAGCAGTCTTGCTATCACGCTACGTACCGTCATAAACTTTTCTTACATCGTATTTAAGTACGATAGTGTAAAATCGATCGCAACTGACACCGAAGTAAAGCAAAAGACAAATTGCGAAAGCGATTCCACGTGTAGCTGCAAACATCGAGCACCATGGTGTCAATGATACAGTCTTTGACTTTGTCGTTCATCGACGTCGAGGTCATTAGAGGTGGGAAAGAGTTGGGGCAAGATATATTAAGGATACAATAATCTTGTGAAGGAACAATCCAGGTATTCACCTGGATTGATTTTTGGAGACTATAGAAATCGAAATCTGAATAACTGGACGGATATTCGAACCCGGGATCTCCCGAATGCGAGGCCAGAGGCTCAGTCTCCGCATACCGGTCGTCCTTACTTCGGTTTTCAGGCAGTTTTACGCAGTTCCAAATTTCAGCCTACTAGATATTTCACACACAAAAAAATACACTTATCACACACTGAACAGAATTAGACATTTCGCAGACAGATGGCCACACTTCACATCCTTCATTGTCATTTCGTCTTGTCAGTTGGAAAAAATGTTTGGTGCTAGTAAGGGCATGCGGCCATTAAACCATAGCTCTAAATTGCAGCCGATCCCTAAAATGTTGGGGAAAAGGTGGTGTAGAAGCAGAAGAGTTGATGTGCTTACACCTCTTTGTATGGTATACACACACCTTGAGGACACCAATCGCATGGCGGTTGCTGGTCTGTTACAGACGCTGGGGACGGTGAACCTGGGGTGACGACTCGCCTCGTGGAGGCGTCGGCGGAGGCGGCCAACGTGGTGTCGAGGGGCGGCCGGGGGCGGCGGGGCACCGAGACTGACAACGGCGTCACCACGTCGGCGCACCCTGACACCGAGATGACCCTGCTCTCCAGGGCGTGAGGCACCACCACCACAGGTGACTCACTGCGGCTACAGTGACGGCCGGCTCACGACGTAGATCAGGTCAGGTCAGGGCACAGATCACTGCACTCGTAATCCAGTGGGAACAATCTCACTGCTTAGCCTGGTCAGGTCGGGCAAGTTAACAACTGTCAACACCGCAGTTAAGCTCAGCTGACCGCTGGTCAAATCAAATCAACATGGAGGACGAATGTCTCATAGCTTTCAGTGTTGTATGATTTTACTTATAGAAATATTAGGATTCATATCACAAAACTATACTACGGACAGAAATCTTAAAAAAAATGATTAATGTAAGCAAATAAAAATTATAAAATTGCACAATATTGACCAGCTAGTAGAATTATCGCAAAAAGTTGTTTGTTTTATGTTATTATATATATTATTATGTCTATATTGGGAATTCGATTCAATATTCTCTTTTGTTTGTCCACAATCAACTTCTTTTTTAAATGGACGTTAAAACTGTGAGTATAAAACAATAATGGGTCAAAAATGTGATTTGTGTGATTGCTACTGGCCAAATCCTGAGTCGTTAGCTGATCTGACCTGACCTGACCGCTAGTGTGAGTCGTCACGGATCTGACTAATTTAAGACAAAAGTGTGCAAAATTGGAATGAGTTTTTCTTTGAACGCATTTCACTCATAAACTATTGTTCGGATAAAGTCGAAATTTATATCGTGATTTCACGATCATATTAGTTTCTTCTCCCCCTTGCTGTCCATGTGTTATCGTAAATCGCCCTCTACTTTAACACCACCTGAACGAAGTTCAGGGCAACAACTAGTTATTTCCTAATTAACGATGGTGTATATTATGTTAGAGGAACGGAAATGAATAAATCAGTAAAACATTGAATAAGATAGGGATTGCCTATCGGAAAATGTTAATTTATAACTTTTTAAGATGTAATGAAGCTAGATGATAGATTGCGGGAAAGATAAGAAATTTGAGATGAAAAATCAATCTGGTACAGTTGCACGAATAGAGTGAAAGAATACCTTAAAGTATATATAGCTATCGCCAAGGAGTTAAGAAACAATGTAAATAGTAAAGCTAGTCGTTTTCAGGATCATGCTATGATTCTAGGAGGCGACTTCAACCTGCCATATGTCGACTGGCGTAATTACGTTCACATTACTGGTAGCAGGGATAAGGCAGCTTCTGAAGTAATTATTGGTCCGTTCTCAGATAATCATCTCGAGCAGCTAGTTAATTAACCTACGCGGTGTCATAACGGTAGCGAAAACATTTTAGATCTGCTGGTTACCAACAGGCCAGAATTATTCACCGACATTTCAACGACCACAGGAATAAGCGATGACAAAGAGGTAATTGCGACTACCAAATTAATGTCCAAGCGAATATAATAATTGTGTAAAAAAACATAAAAACCGCCTTAAAAAAAAAGCACTAAAAATTTTAAAATAACTTATACCTTGCTTAGGAGAAAGTAAATCTAAATGGACAATATTTTACATTATTGTCATTGAAATTTTTACATTAATCAGTTATTTTTGGAGTCGGTGCCAGCTGTCACAGCGTGAAGATCGAATTACTGAACTTCTTTTGGTGTCAGAGGTGAAACGGGGAGTACGAACAAAAATTCCCAATATTTTACAGCATGTCGTGAGGCAGATAGTGTTATTGCGGGAGACATCTTAGGGAAACAAATTAACAGTATTTTAATCTGTGGCTCGGCCTTATTGGTCATCCAGGCATATCTCTGGCGCTACAGTGTCAGTTGGTAGGCTGCATAATGCAGTAAACGATTTACAGCTAGTATAATATCGGCGTATCGTATGTATGTTTCAGTTTTGTGGAAACATGTTTCTAGCATTAATTGTAGGTACGCAGTAACATGATTTTTTATGTTTTATTGTTTTTATCTTTTAGTTTTTTTTGCTTTCGCTGGCACCGACTCCAAAATAACTAATTAATGTAAAAATTTCAATGACAGTAATGTAAAATATTATCCATTTAGATTTACTTTCTCCTATGCCTGGTATAAAGTTATTTTAAAATTTATAGTGTTTTTTTTTTTTTTTTTTTTTTTTTTTAAAAGGCAGTTTTTATGTTTTTCTAAACAATTATTTTATTTTTAAATTTTTAGTGGTATTATACGTAGTTTGTTTTGTATTTTATATATGCCGCAGCAGTTCCCATTTTGCGAACTTCCTGGTAGCTCAGGGATTAAAGCGCTTGCTTTCAAAGAAGAATTCTGTCTTTATAAACCACAAAAACTTCCAGAACGGGGTGAATTGGATGTTGTGTTAAGGAATGTCAGTTTACATTTTAATCCAGGCAATGTTTCGATCGTATCATAACATCTGTTAAATATGCTGGTCAATAATCGAAACATGTAACATCTGGGCATTAATCCATACCACATACAGGCATCTGTCTCTGGAATATATCTATTTGCTCCGGCATCACACAGAAAATATAGATTTTTAATTGGTTTTCATAACGTGAAAGCTTGGGACCCAAGTTGAAATCTAAAGTACATGTTGAGACATTACGACACATTTATTTTATAAATATTCTGCCATGACTTAAAAACAGCTTAATTGAATTTGACGGGATTTAAAACTTTGGATTTTTTTAAAGAACATTGGAAATTAAAAGGAGTGAGGATAAAGGGGAAGAGGGATTGGGCTTTTGTATACCAAATGTAGACTGCCTTTTCTGATTGATTTGAAGTATACGTGCGTAAATTTCTATTGATATCAGATAAAACTGTAGGTATGTATAAAAAACAATTAAGGGGTGTGGAACGAAGAGTAGTTTGGTTTTTGTAAGGCTAGTGTGGGCAGTATTTTTCTCTTTCTTTTAAAGTATACAAGTGAAAATTTCCATCGAAACCAGATAATAACTGTAGCTTTGTGTAAAGAACATTTGCAAAAATTAAATGGGGTAAGGGAATGAGTGGTAGGGTTTTGTAAACAGAATGTAGACAATATGTTTCTCTTTGTTTTTAAGTATACATGTTCAGTGTTCCATGGAAATCTGATAAAACTGTGGGTATCTATAAAGAACATTAGAAATTAGGAGGGGTGGTGGTAGAAGGGAAGAGGGGTTGGGCTTCTGCAACCTAATTTAAACACAATTGTTCTGTATGTTTTAAAGTATACGTGTGCAAATTTCCTTCAGAATTGGATAGAAAATGTAGGTTAAAGGATGGAAAGGAAGGAGAGGAGTTTGGACCCTCAAAACCAAATGTAGACAGTATTTTTCTGTTTGTTTTGCAGTATACATGTGCATACTTCCCTCAAAATCAGAAAGAATTGGTAGCTTTGTATAAAGAACATTGACTGTAATTAAAGGTGTAGAAAGGGGGATAGGGTTTGCGTTTTTGTGAAAGTTTTGTGGACAGTATTTTTCTTTTTCTATATGTTTTAAAGTATACGCATGCGAAGTTCCACCGAATTGGATTAAAATGTGGATTTTGTACAAATATTAAGGGAAGGGGAGCTAGGGTATTTTTTGTTCAGAAATCTTATCCATAAAAAAATTACATATACGAGGCATGTTTTTTAAGTAAATACCGTTTTGAAATTAAAAAAAGACGTGCAATTATATCCAAATAATTTTATTTTTACATGAAACCATGTACCTTACTCTACTTTTCTACATAATTCCCTTCAATATTGAGGCACTTGTCATAACGTAGTACCAGTTATTGAAAACCCTCCTCTTAGAAGTAGGCCGCCTGACTTGTTAACCACTGCATCACAACTGTTTTGACTTCGTTATCGTCTTCAAGACGCTGACCGCCCTGATGTTTCTTCAAGTGCAGGAATAGATGGTAGCCACTGGGCGCCAGATCAGGGCTGTACGGTGGATGATCTAGAGTTTCCCATTGAAAAGATGTGATGAGATCTTTGGTCTGATTAGCCACATGTGGACGGGCATTGTCATGCAGCAAAACGATGCCCTTGCTCAACTTTCCACGTCTTTTGCTCTGGATTGAACGGCGCAGATTGTTCAATGTCTCACAATAAGCTGATGCATTGATTGTGAAATTCCACAAGCAATACTCCTTTTCTGTCCCAAAAAACTGTGTTCATGATTTTCCGGGCAGAAATCGTTTGTTTGAACTTCACTTTTTTGGGTGAATCTGAATGCCGCCATTCCATGGATTGCTTTGATTCAGGTGTGACATACGCCACCCATGTCTCATCGCCCGTAACAATTTGGCTTAAGAAATCATCACCATCGTTGTGGTACCGCTCAAGGAAAGTCAATGCACTGCCTAAACGTTTGGTTTTGTGCACATCCGTTATCATTTTCGGTACCCAACGTGAGCACAACTTTCGGTAATTCAAGTGCTCGGTCACAATGCCATACAAACACTACGAGAAACATTAGGAAAGTCATCACACAAGGAGGAAATCGTCAAGCGTCTGTTTTCTCTCACCTTATTGTCCACTTTCAGCACCAAACTTTCATTAACGACCGAAGGACGCCCACCCCGTTGTTCATCATGCACATTTGTGCGGCCATCTTTAAATGCTCTCACCATTCCATCACTCATAATGTTTTGCCCGTAAACAGCACAGATCTCACGATGAATATCGATCGGTTTTAGGCCTTTAGCGCAAAGAAATCTTATAACAGTCCTTACTTCACAGTCGGCGGGACTCACGATTATAGGAGGCTTCTTAAACACTCAGTGAACGACGTAAACAAGGAAGAATTAGACTGTAATGGCGTCAGTGCGTAGTCAATATATGCAGGTACCCACTGCGCATGCGCGGAACGCCGACCGTAGCGCTGCAGCCACGGTGTGACAAAACGGTACTTACTTAAAAAATACGCCTCGTATATGTGCCAACTTTCATAAAGATCGGTCAAATGGTGTCGAATGTAGCTTTCTAAAAAGAAATTGACAAAAATCAAGGGGATGGAAACGGGGAGAGGGGTTCAGTTTTTGCAAACCAAGAGTTGCATTATTTTTCTCTTTGTTTTATAGTAAAAATTTGCTAAGTTATGTCTAAACCGTATAAAAACTGTAGGTGTGTATAAAAATTAAGCGGTATAATGGGGAGAGGGGGTGGTTTTTAAATCTTTTGGTAAGACACCTTCTTCGTGAAAAAATACATATTTGCACCAACTTTCATGGTAATCGGTCAAACGATCGCGACTGTAGCATTTTATAAAGGACCTTGACAAAAGTTAATGAGGTTGAAGGAGGGAAAGGGGTTGAGCTTTGGTAAACCAAATGCGGACAGCATTTTTCTCTTTGTTTTAAACTATGCATGGGCAAAGTTCGATTAAAATCTGATAAGAAATGTAGATTTCTGTAAAAGTAAGGTCATTAAAGGCAGACATGGGGTGGTTTTATTTATTTATTTATTTATTTACTTTTTTGTCAGAATCCTTCTCCATGATAAATTACATGTATATACAAACTTTAATGGAGACCAGTTAAATGGTTTATAAAGAACATTGGTAAAATTCAGGGGGTAGAAAAGGGGAGAGGGCTTCAGTTTTTTCAAACCAAAATTTGTCAGTATTTTTCTCCTTATTTTTGACTATACATGTCCAAAGCTTCATCGAAATCGGATAAAAAATGTAGGTTAGTTCAATAATTAAGGGGTGTAAAGGTGAGAGGGGTGGTTTTTTTATTTATTTATTTTTTGGTCAGATTCTCCATGAAAAATAACATGTATATACCAACTTTGATGATAATCGGTCAAACGGTGTCGAGTGTAGCTTTTAATGAAGAACATTGACAATAATTAAAGGGGTGGAAGGAGGGAGGGGGTTGAGCTTTGGCAGACCAAATGTTGACAGGATTTTTCTCTTTGTTTTAAAGTATACATGGGCAAAATTCAATAAAAATCAGATAGGAAATGTAGGTTTCTATAAAATTAAGGGGTGTAAAGGGGAGAGGGGTGGTTTTTTAATATTTTTTTGGTCAGACACCTTCTCCATGAAAAACTACATGTAATTGCAAACTTTAATGGAGATCAGTTAAATGGTGTTGACAGAAGCTTTGAATAAAACAAGTGGAAAAAATGAAGGGGGTGGATAGGGGGAGAGGCGTTCAGTTTGTTTAAACCAAAAGTTGACAGTATTTTTCTCTTTATTTTTGGCTATATATGTCCAAAGTTTCATCGAAATCGAATAAAAAATATGGATTTGTATAAAAATTAAGGGGTGAACGGGGATAGAAGGGGTGGTTTCTTAATAAAATTCATATTGGACCACTTTGGAGGTATACCCTATCCACTAAAAAAATTTCATTTAAATCGGTTCAAATTTGGCGAAGATATCGCTGAACATACATTCAAAAAAAATACATACGAATTGAGAACCTCCTCCTTTTTTTTGAAGTCGGTTAAAAAGAAGAAAAGGATGGTTTGTATACAGATTCAGTAAGGCCTCAAAGGAGTGTTTTAGAACCTACCTGAGGAATAATTACCATAACTTCAAGTTAACAAGGGACACCGTTGAAGTGATGTGGCATCGATTTATATGTATAGTCAGGGAAGATACGGAAATACATACACCGAAGCGGACAATAAAGGATGAGAATGATCCATCGTGGTACACACGCGAAGTCAAAAGATTACTAAAAATGCAAGGGAGGATACACGCACGCTCAAGGATGAAGGTGTGTCGTAGCGACTTAGAAACCTTAGCTGAGTTAAGAGGACGTGTTAAGAATGTGATGCATGAGGCCTTTAACCATTTTCATTCCAAATCTCACAGAAAATCCAACGAAATTTTGGTCGCATGTACGAAAAGTCAGTTGTGCCAACAACAATATTCCAGCACTAATTCGTGAAGGTTTCGAGCTTAATGAAAGCCACGATAGGGCTAACTTACTAAATACTCTATTCAAAAATTCATTTACTGATGAAAATAATGATAGCATTCCCGATTTCCCACGTCGTGTCGAGTTGGTGATGGAAACATTACGAATAGCTACTGCAGGTATCATAAAGCAATTAGAGCTCCTGAAGTGGGAAAGCACCGAGCCCCGATGGAATTCCAGTAAGAGTATTTTCAGAGTACATGGCGGAAATCGGACCATTTCTGTCTGATCTATTAAGTAAGTCCTTAGAAGAGCGAAAAGTATCTTCCGACTGGAGAATCGCGGAAGTAACTCCGATTTTCAAGAAAGGGATCGAAGTGATCCTAGAAACTACCGTCCCATATCTATAACATCTGTTTATAGTAGAGTTATGGAGCATAATATATGCTCGAACATTATGAATTTTCTAGATGAAAATAATTTGCTTACATCAAATCAACACGGATTTCGGAAGAAAAGATCATGTTAAACACAGCTGGCCCTATTTAAACATGACGTAATGGAAGTTATTGATGCAGGTTCACAAGTAGATGCAATTTTTTTAGATTTTCATAAAGCCTTTGACTCTATGCCACACAACCGCCTATTAGTGAAGCTTCGAGCGAACGGTATATCGGATCAGCTTTGTGAATGAATAAAATAATTTCTAACTGGTTGGTCGCAGTATGTCGTCATTGAAAGAGAAAGTTCTTCTAATCTAGATGTTACATCGGGTGTTACAAGGAAGTGTAATAGGACCACTTCTTTTCTTAATTTTTATAAACGATCTCGGAGACAAAGTGAAAAGCATTTTTAGATTGTTTGCTGATGATGCGGTTATTCATAGGGAAGTGAGGAATTCGGTCGATTGCTTAGAAATTAAGCGCTATATGGATGTTATTTTGGCATGGTGCGATAAATGGCAACTTGCACTAAATTGTAAAAAGTGCAAAACAATGAGCATAACTAACAAAAAGAATCCAATTGTTCAAAAATACGAGGTAAACAGTACAGTTATTGATATGATTCTGTGAAATATTTGGGAGGAACAGTACAAGGGAACATGAAATGGGACTTACACATTAATTCGTTAGTAGGTAAAGTAAATTCTACGCTGTGAATCCTAGGTCGAATTTTGAAAAATTGTAATGAACAAACAAAGGAGTTGCCTACAAATCTCTTATGCGTCCACGTTTGGACTACTGTTGTGCCGTTTGGGATCCGTTTTGTAAGGAGTTGATTGACAGTATTGAGAAGGTACAGAGAACAGCCGCTCGATTCGTGACCGCTTGCTACAGTCTTTATGAAATTGTCACAGATTTGATTAGTAAACTGGGCTGGGAGTCTCTGGTAGATAGACAACTCGCGTTTGGTTTAAACTTATTGGTAAACATGTGTACTCCCACTTTCACTTACGAGTGTTTTGAAATACTTCTTCCACCAACCTATATTTGTCGGAATTACAGGAAAGATAAGATGAGAGAAATAAGGTGCCACACTGATTCTTATATGAATTCTTTTTTCCCTTGTACCCTTCGGGATTGGAATGCACAGCAAACTGATTATTTTTGGTGCTGAGCACCCTCTGCCACCCATAATTTTGTGAATTACAGAGTATATATGTAGATGTAGATATATGAAACAAGAAGATGCCTTCGACAGTTAGACGAACATGAAATTCATGGAAAATTTTTGAAATTTATTATGTATAAATTTATTTATCGTTATTACACAGCATAATGTTTGCGATGATTCATGGCCGATGTATAGAACTTCCCAAACCACCCTCGCACTCAAGTAAAGTGAACAGAACGGTCGCTTAAGAATACCGCATGCCGGCTGGGAGTTCGGTGAGGGGGCAAAACTTGGAACGGAGGAAGTCTCCGCAAGTCTGCACATGACGTATTTGCCTCCACCTATCATTCTCAGGGAATATCTGTTTTCGTAGCTCGGCGCACAAAACTTACGCTTTGTAGGGAACGTAACTTGATAGCGATGCATATGACTTGATCACTTCAGACGTTTGACAAACTAATATCCGGAGCTTCGGGTTCGGGTCGCAATTAGGTGCGTTCCGTTTAAATTATATTTTTTATTCGAGCATGTCCACTGAGTTTCAGATTGCATATAGTGCGAACATGAACATAGGGCTACCAATAGCAAACGCTGAAAATATAGACCGCATTTTGCTTCAGGTATAGTTGTTGATACTCGACAAATAATATTCCACTACATTGAAAGCGCTTGTATTTCGAAAATTTAAAGTTTAATTCGTTATTGTGAAGCATCTCCACCATTTTTTTTTTTTCCTCTCTAAAATTATTTTCTTACTCGAAAATTAATTATTGCAGAATCAGCTAAAACTTGCTAATATTTTCATCCTGTGCAAGAAAAAGCAAGAAATGTATTAAATTGTTAATAGACCTTTGTGTTTGTGTGTGTGTTCGTATTGGCGTCTGATGTGCGAAGTACCCACAAAGAAAATCATTGCTTTTTGATAGATCTTGCTGCATGAGATAAATTAATTAAGTTGTAATTTAACCGTGATATGGTTTTCACCATATATTCAGCTAACAGAAAGTTTTCCGGTTTCTGAAGCATGTTATCTTTATGATATAGCTGTTGAAATAGAGACTTTCTGAATTAATATATTAATGAAATCAAATCCATTAGACATGTAATTTGAGGTTCTATATATCTTAATGTACTAATGGTATTGCTACTATATTTTTATGCAACAACTAGTGTATGATCTAACGGAAGTTTTGTTAGCTCTTATTATTAAATAGCAACTTTCAAATGAGCGATAACAATTGTCACCACATGTTTTATTAGAAGGGACGATTAAAAATGCAAAGATTTGCTTTTAGTGAAAATGCCCACAGCCATCGAATACGGTGACAAAGGATTCCTTCAGGTTGGTGCCGGCTTGTCGGCTGGCGGGAGACACACAATAGTAAGACCTTGAAAAATGTGCGTTCGGGTGAAGGTAGGCGAGTCTACCTCCTTGCATGCTCGGGTGTTCCATGAGAAGGGAGAGCGTGGGAGTGCTGCTGGATGTGGCGTAAACGAGAGATGTGGTAGTCCGGCAGTTCTTCTGTGTGGTGCTACGAATACAGTTGCATCAGTGATCGTATTGCATTCTGCTTACAGCTGCGCAGCAACGATGGTAATGTACTTTATCCGCATATAAGTAACCTCCACTGCCATAGTGATTAAAATCCCAGCGCGACCCTGAGAGCAGTGAAAATTGCTAATTGAGTCTCACAACATACATTTGACTTCAGTGAGTTAGCCGTGGCACTGTTTGACGCCCTTTCTAGTACAGAACTCCAGAATCCATTCTTAAATATCATGTATGTCAATTTTTAAAAATTCGATTGTTTTAAATAAAGCCTTTATTCTAATATTCAAATGTAAGGCAGAACTCTGTTCCTTTAATCTTCCTCTTTTGGAATGGCGCACTTGGAATTATTTTCATAGTATTTAATTAAATAAGTTAAACTCAAAAATCAAAATGTTTTCATGACAAAGAGACGAGAGTAGACAGAGCATTTATTTCTCCGGTAAGCTATCTTTGTCTTATACGTGATTCGTTAAAAACTTTTAAACTAAAAGTAAGGTTATTAACAAACCTTAAAAAATAGTAATAGTAACCTCCCACTTTGATATCGTCGGCACTTTCTTGTTACGTCTTTAAAATGGTCTGAACCGAGGTTGTTACAGTCGCGAATGAAAGAAAACAATTATTGGTTATTATTTGCGTGAAGTTATTTCGGAAGTAATGGAGACACCTAATCTAGTTCCCTTGAAAGTGAATTGAAACTTGTTACCCTGATTAGCACACCCGGACCTTAACGTTCACCTCGTAGCCTTGATCGAAAACTCTACCATGCTGAAAAATACACCAAAACATCTAGTCACTACATTATAGAACAATCTGACAAATAGTCGTCCGATTTCTCCTCTCTACAAAAGAAGAAAGTCAGAAGAGGTACTACATTTCATGAGTTGGAAAAACTAGCAGTTTAAGTGAGATACGTTAGTCGCATGTTACTCACACTTTTCGTTTATATGGTATTTCTAATTGCCTAAAAACAGCAGAGAAAAGCCTTATAACTAACTTCATAAGAAAAGTAAAATATAATCAGATCAAAAAATCGGTTTATTCGGGTTTAAAAATAGTTTTTAGTATATATCAAATTGCCTTTACATCAAAGTAAATCGTGGATGCCATGGCAAAATTGGTCTAAACGACTTCAGATGACCCTAAAACTGGAAGAAATTTTCCTGTTGTCGCTGAAAATAAAGAAGCGTAGACAAATGACTTAGAATGGAGCATATCTAATGGCCTTTAAAACAAACCTATTTGTTTGAGTATGTGACACACTTCAGTAGCGCTGGGTTGTTAGAATTCCATGTAAAATTGCAGGTCCCCATTATTTTGAAGGATTGACGTGTTAGTTTAAGCTTCGATTAACTATTTTTATTGTTGTTGTTGTAGTTTACTGCATGCGGCTTGTAATGTCCAGCCTCCAAAATTTTCATATGTCTTTATTGATTAACTATTATTATTGTTGTTGTTGTAGTTTGTATGTTCTGCACAGAGAGCCTCGACGCACTGTGGCTGTTGAAAGCAGCCGGGCGCAGTGGCAGCGACTCCTTTCCTGCTGATTGGATGGCTCATCGAGATTCGAAAACTCAGTGGCCAGCAAAGAACGAACGTATCGTCCGTACTGCCATAGATGGTATTTTTCCTCACCAACAGCAACAAAATTTTAGACACAATGACCATAACATTTGTACTCGTGACATTAAAAAAGGAAGCGCCTCGCTTTTTGTATAAAATGGTTTGGGGAATATGAAGAATTACATATTTAGATAGTATGGTTCAGATCACTATCAGTGCGTTGGAGGAACTGTTCAATTACACGTAACACCATTCATTCTTTCTCGTACAAATTGTAAAGTCATACACTACTGCAATATATCTTCCCTGTTGTTTCCTGTTTGACGTATACAATGAAATTTAATGTGAGCCCCAGATACACGTTGAAGTATTATATCATTAAATTTCATGCGTGTAATACGTCATTCATTGGATTCTTTGTATTGTAATTTCTTTTTCAAAATTATATGATAATTTTGAATAAATTTAGAAACTAATAGTTTGTGAGTATATCCATTTAGACTTTCCTGTACGTTTGCACCCTTCTACACAACTTTAACCATGAATGACTGGGAAGTATTTTATCTAACTCCTGTTTTACTATAAATCTTTGCTCCGATTAAGTACCTGTGGAACACTAAAAGTAATTTGTATTTTAAAGCAAATATTTTCAGGAAAATTTAGATGTTTTTGACATAGTCAAAAGACGAATAACTTTGTGACGCTTACGTTTTAAACACAACATACAATAATCTCAGGATTAACGTTTGGGAAAGTGACATATGCATATTAGTGCAAAGAGTTAATATTAAGACTTTTTTTCTGTTTTGCTGGGCAACTGTGTATGCTGTGTCAGAGGCAGATAGCGAACGATATAACAGAGATCAAATGTTGCACACACCTTGTCAGTTAGAATTAGCGACCTGATCATACAGGTGGGATTTGTGTATTATTCTGCGCTAATATCGGTTGCTACAGGTCATACGTTCATTCGCCTTCTGTAACGACGTCAACTTTCGGACATTTGAGTCCCTCTCTGAATTCAATAACACTGTTTTACAAAGAAAAATTTTCTGATATGGGAATATGTGTTGCTATAGCATTTTTGCATGGGGAATTCAAATCTGGAATCAGAAATAACCCATCAGTCACAGTATTTTATTTATATGGAAAAATTTATATTTTAACTTCCAGATATTTTTTTCTATACAACGGGCAGCAACATCAACTTTTGCATTTCACTTGATTTAATATGCAAATGTTGGTACCTTTTTATGTACTTCTGCTACAGTATGTACAGTTCTTTGATAGAGATTAATAATTGAATTTGTATTAGACTGATTACACACGCCTGGGGACTTTTTATAGATGCATCCAAAATTAGTTTAAAGGCAGTTTTACTCCACAATGTGTAAGTAATTTTTTATGTCTCACTTGCGTACGATAGTATGGCTAAAGAGTCATATGATAGTTTGGAGTATATTCTCACGTGTATTAAATACAATGAACATAAATGGAAGATATGTGGCGACCTCAAAATTATTGCCATAATATTAGGTATACAACAAGGCTACTCCAAATATGGGTGTTTATATGCGAGTGAGAGAGTCGATAACGAAATTTCCAACAAAAGAAAAAGGGATTACCTTGTTGAAAATAGAAACTGCAAGGAAAAAAAATTATCAGCGTAAGAAACATGTAGCTAGTGATTGCTTCTTCCAATTCACGTCAAATTATGCATTATGAGGCGATTTGTTAAGGCCGCGGATAAGTCTCGAAGAGGATTTATTTATCTCTCAATCCAACTTCCTCTTTCCACAGCAGCAAAAGTAAAGAAAAGTGAGTTTGTTGGCCCTCAGAATAGACAAATTCAGAGACCCAATTTTTGAAGAAACCGTGACAGCAGAAGAAAAACGAGAATGGATATGTTTCAAGAATGTATGCAATAATTTTCTGCTATTTTCTGCACTCTCATATGGATTACTCCCCGGAAAGCTGCAGCGGTGAAAGGTTCCATACTGGCGTTATGACTCTAGAACAGCTGTACGAAGGGAAGTGGATGCGTGCCATCTAGGCTGATTATTGCTGGAATATTAATTGAAAATGCAAAGCTATTCCTCATTAAAAGAAGAATTAAGACTATCAATAGTAGCTGATGTTTTCTATTTTTTCTAACTATAAGTACAATGGTCGATGTATTTAGTAGTTCATCTATTGGTATAAATAGGTTTTATATAACTTTCAGAATAACTGGAGTTAAAAATTTTTCAGTAAATACAAAAAAGTTTAAAAAATTAAAATACCTATTACAAAAAAAAAAAAAAAAAAAAAAAAAAAAAACCATTCCCGTTAGAAAAAATTTGAAAGTAGATATTACTTCAGCGCATTGATTTCCATAAGAATCACAACGAATATCTTCAGAAAAAGAAAAAAGTATTTCTTTTTGTATAACAGTGTAATTATTCAATAAACAACTGAAATATTACGCAGAAGGTAAGAACAGCCTAGAGTTGAAAGGGCCTACAGTCTCTGCTTCCGATCCCGTTAATGCAACATTCAAAACGCAGTACAAAAAAAAAAAAAAAAAAAAAAAAATGCTAATGGAACAAAACAATGACAATAGAATAGGCACATTTTGTTTTACGACTGAAAAGACCCATAATTCATTTGTTACCGAGTCATGTAAGGGCAGCGACGTGTTAGTATGATGACTTTGTGTATATCATGAAACAGTACGTTTTTGACAACTGAAAAAAGTTAACGATTTGTTCTCAGTGAATTCACTGTTTCACAGCAATTAACATTCGTTAATCTAAGCATACAACCTCTTATTCCTAAAAGATTACCCTTACAGATAAAAAAATAACGCAGGACACAAAATGAAATCTATTTCTTTTTAAAGGCAGTCGTTGTATTCAATAGATTCAAAGGTGCCCGCGTGTAGCCGCGTTCTCGTTCGGAATGGCGACGTTTCGGATTTCTTCTAGAGAGAACTGAACTGCGATGTGTTTCGTACACTGTACTAAAGATTCGACAGAGTGACTCATCCAAACTAACAAAGATAAATCTCGTAATATTTACGACACCCTATCCATTTCTTGTAAGTGGCCAAGTTTTCATCCAGTGCGCTGTCACAAATATCTGTTGTCCGAATAAGCATCTATAACTGGTTATAGTTATTCAGTATATTTGGAAGGTGTTGCCATTTCATGTCCAAAATTAGCGATTTCAAACAAATAAATCAATAAATTGTGTGTAGCAGATATTACCCGCAAGCAACGTAGTGGCCATACCCGCTCCGGTCGCAATTTCCCTACACCCCCTCCCTTTCCCCTTCCAACCTACTTTGGCCTCTGCTAATTTTTACTTTAAATTCTTTCAGTGATTCCGGTAAGTTATTCATCACTTCTCTTGGCAATTTATTCCAGTCCCTCACTGCCTTTCACACGAAAGAAAATTTTCCCACACCCTTATGCCTGAAATCAAGTGCCAGCTTGTGGTCATGGTCAACCTTACCCTTCAAGGCACCTCTCCTAATTTTCCCACCAATATCTTTCCATGCTTCATCACCAGTATAGGTTTTGTACACTCCCATGACTCTCTTCACCCTCCTTCTATCCTCCAATGAATCCCACTCCAGTTCCTTTATCCTATTAGTTACCGATTGTGTTCCGCGGTAATTTCCAGAGACAAGCCTGGCAGCCCTCCTCTGCACCCCCTCCAACTCCTGTATTTGATACTCAAAATGTGGACCCCAAAATACACCACCATATTCCAGCAGTGGTCTGAACAAAGTTTTTTACCCCAATTCCCTTACATATCCCGTCCATAGTTCCAAAAATAAAAATGGTTCTTGAGATACGTCTATGACTCCAATATCGGTTTTTAACACACGTTCTTAATACTGAGCAGCCACTAAAAATCTGCAGCCCACCATCACCGTTTGCATTTGTTTTATCTTTAAAAAAAAGAGGCACTCGGTCCTACATACAGGACTCCTCAATATATTTACATAACCATCATGTATACATTAATGCGTCTCCCAGTATTTATCTGATCATTTAAGTAGAGGACAACCTTTGCAGTGTAAACACATGCTCTCACGCGGACTCGAACCGCCGCCCCTCGGCATTCCAGTCCCTACGCTACCGAAGCCAGCAACCGTGTGCTTATAAGCGTTATAACACAACACAACGACTCCCCATTCGTTAATTATATATGTCCTCCAATCACGAACTGTCCCGCCGCTTTGGTTCAGTCGTCTGCGGTACTGTGATAGCGTCGCGCCCCTTAGGTTCAGTAGTTTGCGGTAGTGTGATAGTGTCGCGCCCCTTTGATTCAGTCGGCTGCGGTACTGTGATAGTGTCCCGCTCCTTAGGTTCAGTAGTTTGCGGTAGTGTGATAGTGTCGCGCCCCTTTGATTCAGTCGGCTGCGGTACTGTGATAGTGTCCCGCTCCTTAGGTTCAGTAGTTTGCGGTAGTGTGATAGTGTCCCGCTCCTTTGGTTCAGTAGTTTGCGGTACTGCGATAGTGTCGGGCCCCTTTGATTCAGTCGTCTGCGGTACTGTGATAGTGTCCCGCCCCTTAGGTTCAAGTTTGCGGTAGTGTGATAGTGTCGGGCCCCTTTGATTCAGTCGTCTGCGGTACTGTGATAGTGTCCCGCCCCTTAGGTTCAGTAGTTTGCGGTAGTGTGATAGTGTCCCGCCCCTTTGATTCAGTCGTCTGCGGTACTGTGATAGTGTCCCGCCCCTTAGGTTCAAGTTTGCGGTAGTGTGATAGTGTCGGGCCCCTTTGATTCAGTCGTCTGCGGTACTGTGATAGTGTCCCGCCCCTTAGGTTCAAGTTTGCGGTAGTGTGATAGTGTCGGGCCCCTTTGATTCAGTCGTCTGCGGTACTGTGATAGTGTCCCGCCCCTTAGGTTCAGTAGTTTGCGGTAGTGTGATAGTGTCCCGCCCCTTTGATTCAGTCGTCTGCGGTACTGTGATAGTGTCCCGCCCCTTAGGTTCAGTAGTTTGCGGTAGTGTGATAGTGTCCCGCCCCTTTGGTTCAGTAGTTTGCGGTAGTGTGATAGTGTCGCACCCCTTTGATTCAGTCGTCTGCGGTACTGTGATAGTGTCCCGCCCCTTTGGTTCAGTAGTTTGCGGTAGTGTGATAGAGTCCGGCCCCTTTGGTTCAGTAGGCTGCGGTACTGTGATAGTGTCCCACCCCTTTGCTTCAGTAGTTTGCGATACTGTGATAGTGTCGCGCCCCTTTGGTTCAGTAGTTTGCGGTACTGTGATAGTGTCACGGCCGATTCGTTCAGTAGTTTGCGGTAGTGTGATAGTGTCCCGCCCCTTTGGTTCAGTAGTTTGCGGTAGTGTGATAGTGTCGCGCCCCTTTGGTTCAGTAGTTTGCGGTAGTGTGATAGTGTCGCACCCCTTTGATTCAGTCGTCTGCGGTACTGTGATAGTGTCCCGCCCCTTTGGTTCAGTAGTTTGCGGTAGTGTGATAGAGTCCCGCCCCTTTGGTTCAGTAGGCTGCGGTACTGTGATAGTGTCCCACCCCTTAGGTTCAGTAGTTTGCGATACTGTGATAGTGTCGCGCCCCTTTGGTTCAGTAGTTTGCGGTACTGTGATAGTGTCACGGCCCATTCGTTCAGTAGTTTGCGGTAGTGTGATAGTGTCCCGCCCCTTTGGTTCAGTAGTTTGCGGTAGTGTGATAGTGTCGCGCCCCTTTGGTTCAGTAGTTTGCGGTACTGTGATTGTGTCACGGCCCATTGGTTCAGTAGTTTGCGGTAGTGTGATAGTGTCCCGCCCCTTTGGTTCAGTCGTCTGCGGTACTGTGATAGTGTCCCGCCCCTTAGGTTCAGTAGTTTGCGGTAGTGTGATAGTGTCGCGCCCCTTTGATTCAGTCGGCTGCGGTACTGTGATAGTGTCCCGCTCCTTTGGTTCAGTAGTTTGCGGTACTGCGATAGTGTCGGGCCCCTTTGATTCAGTCGTCTGCGGTACTGTGATAGTGTCCCGCCCCTTAGGTTCAAGTTTGCGGTAGTGTGATAGTGTCCCGCCCCTTTGGTTCAGTAGTTTGCGGTAGTGTGATAGTGTCGCACCCCTTTGATTCAGTCGTCTGCGGTACTGTGATAGTGTCCCGCCCCTTTGGTTCAGTAGTTTGCGGTAGTGTGATAGAGTCCCGCCCCTTTGGTTCAGTAGGCTGCGGTACTGTGATAGTGTCCCACCCCTTTGCTTCAGTAGTTTGCGATACTGTGATAGTGTCGCGCCCCTTTGGTTCAGTAGTTTGCGGTACTGTGATAGTGTCACGGCCCATTCGTTCAGTAGTTTGCGGTAGTGTGATAGTGTCCCGCCCCTTTGGTTCAGTAGTTTGCGGTAGTGTGATAGTGTCGCGCCCCTTTGGTTCAGTAGTTTGCGGTACTGTGATTGTGTCACGGCCCATTGGTTCAGTAGTTTGCGGTACTGTGATAGTGTCCCGCCCCTTTGGTTCAGTAGTTTGCGGTACTGTGATAGTGTCCGGCGGTTAACTGACTCGCCTCCTGGAGGTGGAAGAAATGTTCATCATCAGGACTTGGCCGGCAGAATACGAAAGGTGGTGGTGCACAGTTCCTAATCACCAGATTGTGCATCAAGTTTCTGGTTTAAATCCTACAGTGATTGCATACGACACGTTTGATGATAATCCGTCCTTCGGATCGGGGCGTTAAGCACAGAAATCCATGATATCTTCGGAAGAGTAGGCTATGGACCATGACCGTTTTCCCCCCTCTACCTTCTTTCATCTCTCGTCCACAACGAAAACAACACTCTACACTTAACACACTCCATTCAGTCATCAACACTACACTTAAGCTCATGAACACAATCAAGGCAAAGGGGAAACTACCTCAGCGCATCTTCCCAAACGTTCCCATGGAGGAATAAACAAACTTCACGGCGACCCGCCTACGAACGGAACATAATGAGAAACTAAAATCTACACATTTTTTGTTTTATGCTGTCATCAGTCTTTCTACAGGTTTGATGCAATCCTCTATCCTTTCCTATCTTGTGCTAACCACTTCATGTCTACATATCGCTTATAACCAATGTTCTCAATTATCTGCTTCATATATTCTAACCTCTGTCTTCCTCTACAGTTCTTACCTTCGACTGTTCCCTCCACTAATAAATTAACCAATCCAGCATGTCTCAAAATATGACTTACCAGCCTGTCTCTTCATTCTGTAAGCTTCTTCCACAAACTTCTTTCCTCACCCATCATTTCCAAAACTCATGCATTTCGTACTTTGTCTGTCCACTTAATTTTCAGCATTCTTCTGTAGCATCATATTTCAGGTGCTTCAATTTTCTTTCTTTCTGAAACTTATGTTTGGCTACCATAAAGTTGTGCTCCACACATGGTGTTTTAAAAAGTTTTTTCAATGTTTGAAACTAAAAGACTTTTCTTTTCACTTATTTTAAACGTTTCTTCAAAACCACTAACTATTACAAAACCGTTGGCGAAGTAACTTTGTCAGAAACTACCGAACTTTTTGCTATCTGGAAAAAAAAAAAACGGACACCACACAAATGAAAGTTCAAACACAGAGGAAAGGAGCAAAAAACCAATCACAATTGTTTTAGTTGGAAGGTAGTAAATTCTACTTATTTATTGCTGATTTCGCTGTAAGTATGCCACAAGAATAGGAAACGTGATAACCAATCGCTAGTGGAGCTCTGACGTTATCTAAGAGAAGGTAGTAGGCGAACGTATTTGTCGCTTACAAATGCAGAGTTGCTGCTGTCTGACTGCAATGTTCTCCGAAAGAGATTCCAGTCCTACTGCGACGAGACTGTGCAGCACCTCGGCAACAAAAGAGGAAAATAAAAAATAATCTGCCGTGCCATGCGCGCCTCTCGGAAAGAAAAAAGCCTCGCCACCTACCCAGGCAGCGCTTCTTTTCGCAGACTGCCTGCAGCCGATAATGACGACAATGCTGAAAGCACGGGGCGCCGTCTCCATGGCTACGCGAGTGAGAGCTTTGAAGACCGACTGCGCCAAATTAACTGCCTTTTGTGCCACTCGCCGTACCGCGCACACACAAAACACAGCTCTCTCACACACAGCTAGCCAGAGGTTCCGCTCGTTTCACGGTCCGTCTCGCGCCAAAGGCCTTATTCCCCCACGTGGTGGCCGCATTACCTGGGATAACAGCTCACCTCGTTATTAACCCCGCAGGTTCTTAACTTCGTCCTGCCCAAATGGACTCGCAGCAGCAAGGCTGCCTTGAATTCACGTCTCACCACTCAATGAATGTGAGGTAGCCAGACTTGATATTCGTCGAATTCTTACAAACGTTGCTGGGGGTATCCCTGTGGTTACTGATTTAATGGATTTTGTGCAACGGGCCAAAGTTTTCAAGGAATCATATTCTAAATGGGGACTGCACGACTTTGGTAACCTTCCAGAAACTGGTACTAACCTTTTGAAATTTACACCAGTCGCTTCGTCAACATGTCCTCTTCACGTTGCGGAAAACTTTCCAGGAATTTAATTTAAAATGCCGAAATATGACAGCGACACATAGGCGTTAGATACCGCCAACGTTGAAAATTCAGTGGCAGTCTCTTAAAATATGGATTTTATCCTTTGTTGTAATTTTTTCATGCCTTTTCGTTCTACTCTGTTGTGAAAAGTCGCACAAAATTGACAAACAGGCAATATTTATCCGAGCTGTAATACGGTGATGCCCGCCATCTTACATAGCAACGAGTAACCAGAGATAATCGATTGCTTCAATTTTAAACAAATACGTCATTTGCGTGTTTCATGCCACATAGCCAAAATTTAGTATTTTTGTTTTTCCACTTGGTCCAGGCCGTATTTCAACCTAACCACGATTCCTATGACAAAACGAAACTGTTTAGGTTGATATGATCCCTGTACCGATAATGTTCATTATTTTTGTAGTACTGATAGCATTTAGCAGTTGCTCAGCCTCTCATATTTCGGCATTTTTAATTAAATTTCTAGCGACTTTTCCGCAGTGTATGATAGCAAAACGTGAAGCGGACATGTTGATGAAGCGACTGATGTAAATTTCAGCAGGTCAATTCCAGTTCCTGTAAGGTTACCAAAGTGGTACAGTCCCCAAAATTTTCATTGCTGTTTGGATGTTTCACTATTCCCCACTACCTGCGGCGCATCGAAATACTTGGATTTTTTTTTTCCCCTCCTTACTGCATTAAGCCTCGTCAACGGTTAAGATCATTAGAGGCGGAATGGGACTGGGGACAACGAACGTGGAGGAATTCGGTCATGGCCTTTTTGAAGGAAGCATCCCGGCATTCGCCTGAAGTGATTTGGGGAAACAATGGAAAACCCAAATCTGGATGCCCGGACGGGGATTCGAACCGCTGTCCTCCCGGATGCGAGGGCAGAACGTTAACTGTTCACCCAGCACGCTCGGTAAATACTTGGAACTTTGGGCTTATTTCTGCATTTCTGTGACAGATTGTTTGGTGGAAATCGGCACCGGTAACTTGGCCATCCTAGCCGAAGAGGTTTTTCGAAAAACTTTCTAAACTTTCTTTCTTTCGTGTTTTTTTTTTTTTTTTTTTTTTTTTTTTTTTTTTTTTTTTGACGCAGTTTCTCAGCAAAACATTCCTGCTTTGCTTCCACCAATTTCTGTGACAACGAATATGTCACTTGCTCCTACGCTACCCGAAAACGTCTTAAAACTATATGCTGTACGTCATGTCATTACTATGCACATTACAATTGTAAATTTATTTGTACACCTGCATTCTTTTGAAAAATTTCAAAGTACAGAGTGAGCGTTTTTACCTGCTTATTTATTTCTGCAGGCGTTCCAATGTATGACTGAAAATTTTCCACAGCAAATTGTACAACCGCCGTAACATACGGTTGTAGAGAATTCTACAAGCATCTGGAGACAGTTGAGTTGTATACTTGGCTTCAGATAATGAGATACCCGGAACCTTATGCGGCAGCATGGTAAGAGTCAAGGATCCTGACCCATGGTTACCTCGCAGAGCTACTACTTACTGGGTCTGTAAGCTGCCATGAATACTACAGCACGTGATAACTCGTACACTAAGGCCCGTCGCTAAGAATCCCTTGAACCTGTAACTAACTGGAAACCACCCTACAACATGCAGTAATTAACAATCATGGAAATCGATGATTACTAAGTCTGGCAGTCCCCCAGCCAACATGTTAGCAGTTTATGTATTTTACCGTAAACACCCACGTAATAGATGGTATCACCACGATTCTGTCTCAAAAGCACACGTTTCTCCAACTATCAAACAAAGTCTATATATTTCGCAAACACGCGTTAATCTATCTACACTCACTCTCTTAGCAAACATTTCTTCAATGAAGTTAGTACAACTTTCTAATGCAATATATGTGTCCATATTTATTCCAAATCTCCAAAAGAAATAATTTCAGAAACGTCTACTCCTGCTGAGAAGTTTTGGTTCTGCTGCAATGTATGGAACCAGATTGGAGTATGAAGGAAACATTGCGTAAAACTAACAAGAATAACACAGTTAGCCCTTGAGAATCAGTAAAAGATCAACACGCAGACAATTAACAATCGTTTTGTGATTATTTTACGCAACACAAGTAACTGGTATCAACACATTAACTTCTTAATTGGAAATACAGATGCCAAATTGTGTATCAAAAGACAAATTCAGATATAACTCTGGTTATAATACTCTTAACGTATTATACCACTGTCACCTCTATTTTCTATCTCTCTTTACTGACGCCATTCTTCCATCTTGCAAGTGGTTTTCCTCCGGGATTTTTTTTTCTTGTGTCTTGGGAGACTATTTCTCATGATAAACAAAGATTCAAAGTTTCCAACTCTTTCAGGCTATCCACATCCAGTTTCTTCATTGCTTCACATTCTCAAAACTGTATCTTCTTGCATTGCCCATCAAACTTCTTAATAAATTTATCTCTGCATCTTGCACCCTACTATAACATGTCCCACGGTTAGACCACTTAAATACATCTAAACAATATCAGGCAGTATCTCATGTCTTTATATACTTTTCATATGATTTTAGTTATTTTCTGATGCATTTTTGTATCACAATTAAGGAAAAATTAATCTGTCGATATCATTATCAATTATTGAGTTGGCCCCTCTTGTAACAATATGTTTGCAATACAATCTTTTCAGGAACGTGGCAACATATTCAGGAAAATTCTTACATTGGTGATTTAAAATCACAGCCAACTCGCTGTCATACGTTCCCTCTATAGATACTTAATGTCATTGCAGTCATGTTCCCTGTCGTATTAGTATTATTTTCTGTAAATAATTACAATTTTTCAGCATTAATTTAAAAGCACTTTGTGGTTTTCAGTGGTTTCAGAATCTTTTCATCAAAGCTTCTAACTGTGATGTATCACCTCGTCCTTCCCTTTCATCATACCTGTAGCTTTAATTGTTAAAATTGCACTTTGTAGTAAAATCAGTCGCTGCCTGAATACTGTTTGAGTATGGACTCGCAGCAAGAGTAGCAACATTGTGGAGTGAACCATTAGCTTCCAAATGTGCTAATTACATCTCGTGTAACCGCACCGGGGTGGTCATATTTAATCACTCTGTTGCAAAAGATCATTTATTATTTTAACCGACACCAAAGAGTGTTTAATAAACTCAGTATATTGCATATATCCTGACTGTTCTTTATTAATACATTCATTATGGAAATGCAAAGCCCAGTTTTTGCTTAAAAACCTTCAGATCAATTTGCATACTATTTTGTTTTCGGTCAGTTTCGAAGTACCAAAATATTTTAATAAATTAATTTAGTGCTGTGTTAAAAATATTTTAGAGTTGTCGGTAAGATTGTTTCATGCGATTCCTTGCCTGATCGGTTTATTTTCATCTCGTTTCTTTCACTGCGATCGTGATACTAACACGTACTAATCATACGCCAGACTGGCATTAAACTTGTCTTAGCTAAAAACAACACGCGGATGTCATTAATAGCAATATTTTTACTTGCAAGGCAGTTCTCTCAACAACTTAGGAAGTCTGGCCAAAATCACATACATAGTCATGTACAAAACGCAAGGAGTAAAAAATAAAATCCTTTAATAAGTCGAAAGTGAACAGCACTCACAACTCTATTCTTTTCTCGCTGCGGGACACGTTCATGCTGTCGAGATTATTACATGAATGTAATAAGATTAAAGCAATATGATTTTGGCCTTTCAAGACTCCAAGTTGTGTATCATCCTAAAAAATTCCACTTTTGTAGCCTGCTGGGAATCTTATTCTTATAATTATCGAGCTTTCTGTCACATTTAAATTGAAATATTTAACATTCAGTTTTACTCGATCCATCTAACATCAATTTCCAGCGACGTTTCCCTTCAAATCACCACCTATTTACTTTTATCCCTATTAATAAACGGGATTTTAGTTTTAATCATATGTTGTATTCCTCTAACTTTTACACCACAGATCATCAAGACATCTGCAAATATAATTGTGTCGGCACCGGAACCATCTCAGTATCTGTGGGTCAGCCGACCAGTACAGATGTCTCTACACCTGAAGAAGACGGCAGAGCCAGCCGTCGAAATATTGTGTATCCGGCGGTACACCCGTGAAGACTACATTGCAGTCATACGCCGGGAAAGTATTCGTTCTTACATAATTGTGTTAATTTCCTCACTGAAATTCTCCTTTGAGTTCCTTTCAGTGCTTCCTTATTCTACTCTAAACGACAAACAACTTTGTTTAAAATATTTATTTACCTTGAAAAATTCAAATACATTAACAAAGCTTGAAGACGAGAAAGAATTTTGTGGAGAGATGTGTATAAACTACATGGTCAAGTAGTTTAAATTTGTAGCTCCATACAATAATAGCTTAGCCATTAACTTTAGATTTACATTTCATTACAAACTATACACAACGGTTTTTAAATTTATGAGTCCTCAGATTTATGAGTTCAAAGTAGAATCTCATTTTGCATATGTTTCTATACTCTGTTCCATCTGTTATTAGAAACATCACAATTCTCCATTTTCTCACACTACATTGTAGAAGGGAATTAACCAGTTTTTGTTTTTAAATTAACTGAAATGTGATTCTGTTTTCTTGTGGTACAGAGCGGTGGATGGAAAATACACTTGCTTTTCTCTTCTCAAATTGTCCGACCAAAGGTTAAGTCAATTTCTAGGTCTCAAAGAGTGCCAGAGTTATTAAGTAAAAACGAAAAAAGTTTGATTGCAACAGCTGCAGAAGAATAAGTGCTGCCGCAACGGTTGCTCGAGTGAGATGGAGAGTAATAAAAGAAAACATCTAAAAAGAAATTTCCGTTGGAGAATGACAGAGCTGGTTTAAAGATGAAGATGCTATGCAGGTGCAAAGAAAACAGGTGCCGCAGGAACGAATAACTAGGAACAAAGAGAAGCGCTAAACTGTATTGATTTAAAACAAATTTTTAATGCCATTCAGAAAATTATATTTTAATCATTTTACAATTATATAACGACCACCACATTAAAGAAATGAAATAGGTATACTGTCTATCCACCACGTTTTTCTAAATACAGGTAAATGTAAGTTTAACCAATTGGAAAATAAATGCCGCCAATGGGCTTAAACTTAAAAGACCATTGAATAAAATGTTCTCGTGTAACTACCCGAGTTAGTCCATCGTTTAAACACGACGTTGTCAAGTGGCGGCAGAGTTGTGAATCGTCGTGTTTAAACGATGGACTAACTCGGCTAGTTACCCGAGAACATTTTATTCATTTACAACGCCCAGAAAACCTCCAGGCTTATATAAAAGACCATTAATTACATACTTTGTTATTAGTCGATTATCAAGTGACAAATCATTTGTCACAAATGTGTCATTGAGTACATGCTGTTAAAATTGAAGAAAGATACAAGAATCACATATAAACAGTGAATTTTCGAGAGAAGGAAGATATGGTTTGTACTGAAATTGTTATTTATTACTTGTTAGATTATCGTCACACAATTTAGAAACTGCTTTTTTAAGTATCATACGAGTCAGCGACATCAGAACTATGTTAAAAGATCACTTCGGGCCATCTGATAAAAAAAAATGTTTTTCAATCCAAACATTAGTTAGTATAACTTTTTCTTCTGTATTACTTGATCTTCATTGGTGACTGAGTATCATAGTTTATTAGTTTATTACTACTTATTCTGAAGACAGCTCGAATGTGTCAGACTAAAAGTCTATTCGATGATAATACAAACTAGGCAGTTTCAGTTAGTAATTATTATAAATGAATAAAATTTTTCTAGGCGTTGTTTATTTATAAATGTTTTTCGGAAAACCAACCGAGTAATATTATTATTGATGCACAATATTTCGGTGAGAAACATATTTTCCGAGTTTGTTGTTGCAGAAATTTTACGCAAACAGAAGGAGGAGGTACATAAATGTTTTTCTTTCTTAACTTCATAGTATTGTCTCTTATGTAAATCATTCCTTCACTATATTTCTTAATTTAAGAAAAGCGACATGTTTCCACAAGGACAAGAAACAGACGTTCAACTTTAACCTTCATCTCAGCTGTTCCCACCCACATTTCAGCCGGCTTTTTCTTCTCTTCTACTAACCTATAAGCCATGATGGGAAATATATTGCTTCCAGATGCATTCTTATTAAAGTTCCCTTTTTCCTGGTCCTTTCTTGTACAGCGAATAAATTTAGCCGTGTAGAAAGTGTCATCACGGATCCTCTTTCACTGGCTGGTATATGAATAGCATCCTTATGTTAGGCACACCGTCATGTGAAAGTTTTTTACAGCAAAAAAGGTTAAAAAAAAGTTATATAAGCAAAAGGAATTACAAGTTGACTGTATATTTAATTTAAACGGTCAGCATACATTTTTAAAATTTGGTAGTAATTTTTTTTATGATGAGTAAAGCAGTTAACATGATGGAACAATGATATTTACAACATATAAAATTTATTACGCAAAATCTAAATTCCAAATCTCATGTAATGGGTAGACACTCATTGTTTATCATTTTTAAGAAATAAAAGCTTAGTTAACTAATCAACACTGCCTGACAAAAAAAAAAAAAAAAAAAAAAAAAAAAAAAAAAAAAAAAAAAACGTATACGATGTTATTTTAGTGATTACAAAATTGAGCCCACTTACCAGTACAACGTTGCACCCCTTCTGGTCTGTACGCATGCGCTGAATCAGTTGGGAAGAGTGGGGCTTTAAGCCGTTGTATCATCTCTTGAGACAAGTTGGCCCACAACTGTTGTTGATACACTGGGTACCGACACTGGGACGGAGCTGACGTCCGAGCTGGACCTACACATGTTCTATCGAAGACAGATCTGGGGATAGTGCTGGCCATGGGAGTAAATTACCTAAACATCACGGAGACACGTGCGGACAAACATTATACTGTTGAAAAATGGCACGACAATACTGTCGCATGAGAGGTAACTGATGACGACGCAGAATGTCCGTGACGAGGTGTTGTGACGTCGGAGTTCCGTGAGTCACTGCCAGCCGTGACTGAAGTAATCCCCTATGGCTCCCCATTCCATGACACCAGTAATAACATCGCCGTGCCTCTCATAAACATTGGAAGAATGAGATCTTTCCTCAGGCCGCCATCATATTCACCGACGGTCATCCGCGGTAGTGAAGGATCGCGATTATTGCTGAATACAATTCGATGCCATTCATGAGCGGTACATACTGCACTACTTAGGATGATGATCGTCGGCAAACATGGTGGTGACCTGGAGAGAAATCCCATTTTTCCAAGTTTTCAGGAGGCACAGCGTTTTGTTTTTCCAATTTACAGGTGAAAAATTGTTTTTTAAAGATGGTGGTTGCTGGAGATACTCAGTCACAACATTTAAAGCTATCATTACGGTAAGTACCATTAAGAATTGCATATATGCTGTGTACTAGGAATGACACATCGTTAATAAATATTAATTCATGATCAATAAAAAATGGATAGAGCGACAGTTACAAATAAATATAGGGATGATATAATAACAAGCTTTTCTATTTGTATTTAATATTGGAAGTAAGTTCACAGTAGTGAGAAGTGTTTCGGTTGAAAAGTTCTTTCGTTTGTATCCAATAAAAATGATTTACTAGGCATCAAATAAAGCAATTTTTTAAAATAATTTTACCAGTTATTTCTGAAATCATATCCAGGAAAAGCAACAGTGTTGTCTTGGGAGAAACCAGTGAATGTGCCGCACCTTCTAAAAGAACGATCGAACACATCGATCCGGTAGCAGACTCAATAAGCGATTTACAGTTGGCGAAACAGTTACACAAAATAACATCTCTCCTCAAAGTTCAGCAATGTTTCTCGCATAAAGAAGAATCAGTCACGGAGATGTTTAGGGCATTATTTAATCAGTGACTTCAGTAATTCTGCTATCAACAGATGATAACGTTAAATAGTCATAAAAAAGTACTTTATTTCTTTTGTATCTTCCCCAATTATCATCAGCACAATTATTTGCTAACTTTTCCACAATACACACAATCTAAAAATTGTTTTCTGCTGAAGCGACCATTTTCTTTGCCGAGTGAAGGATATGAAATATTATATACTTAGTCCAAATTTTCCTGAAGTGCTGGCGGGACAACGTTATTGGACATACCTGATTAACCCTTAACTGAAACAAGAATTACATATCAGATATGGTTGAGGGAGGGTGGAAACAAAGTCTCATTTAGCGTTAACCTGTTAGTTTTTATTAGTGAATTTCAATTAATCAGACATGTTTTGTAACCGTAAGCGCATTTTTCCTGTTTCAACATACTAGTGTCATTGGTACCTTATGTTAGGGTTTAATAGATTATAATGTATTAAACCTATTCCGATTTTGTAATAATATGAGTTTCTTGGATGTTCTGCAATACGGCTGAATCAAGTTGTTATTTATTTATTTATTTATTGATTTATTGACATTCGGTTATGTAACCATACAGCCATCACTTGTAACATGATTAATTATGGTTACTTAATAACATGTTTTTATTATACTCATTACTATATTGCATCTGTTAATTATCGTTATACTTATGCTACTTACAATTTTCATTATATTGGTTACAATTTTAAATATCTAATTGTAATTAAAGTATTTCAGGTATAAAGCCGAATCACTGTAGCAATTGATACAATTCGTTTTGAAGTCATTTTGAAGGTATTCGTGAGGCAATACCGACATTGGTATTCATGAGTCTAAATTATTATTTTCTTTTGTTCACGTTCGGTTATATGACCATACAGCTCGTAATTACAATCTTTCAGGAATAAAACAGAATCGTTGTAGTCATTTGTACAATTCATTTGTACAATTCATTTTATGCTTATTGACATTTTTATTTACCGATGGTGAAGTCTTAGATTTCTATATTTTAGGAATCTCATAAGGCTGTTGTATACTGCTTTGTCATCACTAACTAGGAGTAGGATTAGGTTCGTAGGGAGAGAGATTCCTACGTTAACATGTGCAGGTACTGATTTTTATTCGTCATGTTGATGTGTACTGAATATTTAAACGTTTTTAGTGATATCTCTGATGTGATCATTAAATTAGCCTATAATCAGAATTTGTGATAATGCACGTCAGTTCATCAATCGCATTTTCTTCGGAAATACCTACAAGTAATTATTGTACCGTAATTTTTCCTAGGTATATCACCAAACGTTTCATATCATCACGGTTTCAGTTTGTTACAAAAAGTTTATTTGTAAAAGCACACTGTTCTTAGACTTGGCATAAATCTTTCCAGTTTTTTTTCGGTTTCGTAGGAAAAAATACTGTTAGACAAAATTAAATGAAGGTCCCTTTAAAACCTATTTGCAAAACACTGAAGGACAGATAATTTATTCAGTTGTAATTATAAGCTAAGAAGCGTAAACATTTATTATTTACCATTTCAGTCATTATTAAAATTTATTAATTATTATTTGTTGAGGAAAAATTAGCATTAGAAATGAAAAGTCTTCTGACGCAATTTTACATTCATCGTGACTCCAAAAATTTTACTGAATGTTCACCATTAAACAACTCTTCTTAAAATAAAACATATTTATAACACCTGGCAGACAATCTCGGATAGAAACAACTGAAGTGAACATTTCATTACATGGTGTTTTCACTACATCAAGGAGTTTACAAGCAGAATTTGTGAGCATTTTCAATTTTTGTTACTACGATGCTTGTTTCTGATGTGTATTAGATGGCATCGGCCAGTAGAATGCTACGTGACCTCTGTGCCTTTTCTCAGATTTCCAAAAGTTATTCTGGTCTATGTGGTAGCGTTCTGGGTAGATAATTTCGTGACGCAAGTTCAAATCCCCGCAAAATCAAATATTTTTATCTTCAAAAATTGTCAAGCTTCGCTTATTTATTTTGTTAAAACTTCATTTACATAGTTTTATAACACGAATTAAAATTTAAAACAAGTCACATTGCTTATAACAAATACACCAAACATAATTTCGACCCATTTATCAACAATGGCTTCCTAATATAATATGCTCCATACCCAATGAAATTGAGTCATGAGGTGAATCTGCTAGTAAACTGGAATCTGATACAAGAATTTTGCGATGTTTAGAAGCATTTGTCACTTGTTCTTTCATTTCCTTGTCGAACTCCATTTTTCGTTACGGATAGGCCCACTATTTTATTTTCGACCATTTACATGCAACCGTTCTTGCAACAAATCGAGTGTAGAAGAAAGAAAGAAAAAACTATCTTCCCAATGCTACGTATTTCGTTTAAAATATCTCCTGATGATATACAAGTAAAGAAACGACGAAGATGAAATAAATGATAGGAACTATTTCAATTGAAAACGCACCGAAACAACTTATTAAAAAAAGTGAAAAAATGTAAGAATGGAGACTTTCTTGACGAATGATTGCAATGAAGTTTTTAAGGGTGTGTGGCCGATTTGTGTTGTGAAAAGACAATCCGTCGGTAGACCAGTGAATTTATTACGAAAAAAAAAAGAATTTCAGGAAAAAAAAGACGCTGAATTGTAGGTAATATGATTTGTTTTAAATATTATTTCACTCAATAAAAGAACGTAAATGAAGTATTAACAAAATGAAAAGGTCAAGCTTGACAATTTCTGAAGATAAAAAAATTTAATTCTACGGGGATTTGAACGCGGGTCAGAAAATTATGAAGGTAACACTCTACCGCATAGACCATGCTGCCATTTCATGAAAACTGGCAATAATTTACTATATACCCTACATCTAGAACGTTTTGTTTATTTTCACTTAATTACCTTGCAGCTTTCACTGCTCTGAGTTGAGCGGCCGTAAAATTCGGATTTCTTGTCATCATGAAAGCATCAATTTTTGGAAGATTATCCGTCTGTGCTTTCAGAAAACCGCTTTCAGTCATTAGTTGGTGTGTGTATTGTATCAAGAATACAATATCTCACCAGTTATGCTGATATGTTAATATAAAATTCAACACAATCGCAAAGCTATTAGAACTCCCAGCAACTACGCCCTTGTTCACAATAATATCGTGTACTTGCGTGTCACGATTCGATTCGACCAATAACGTTGCGTTTTGCGAAGTTACATTTCCCTTGTATTTTTAGCACTTTTGATTAATTAAAATCAGTAAATAAAAATCGAATAAATAGGGAAAAACGATATAGCGTTAATTCTACACTAATAGAGTTTCAAAATAAAAATACTAGACGTAAATTTGAATTTCATGCATATTCCCTATTGTCCTCGCGAGCTGTCCTAAGGGACACAGTCACCTCCGCCGATTATTCACGGTGTCCTGACATGTGAGACATTTGACGAAGGACTGTAGCAAATTAAAGGGCTTGTGTCCATAGACAGCAATGCATTGTATCAAATACAAGGTTAGTGTTTCAATATCATAAGTATAACATGGGAACCGAACAGAAAACGTTTGGTCATTTTGACTACCTATCCACCCCCCCTCCGCCCTCGGTTGGTCGGTATCTCGCGAGCTGTCCAGTCTAAGTACTGTCACTCAGAAAATATTGCTAGGATTCTCCCAAAGTGTCATCGACATCGTTCATATTTAATTGTAAAAACAAAAAAGCCTTATTTATAATTTTTCCACTTGGAACAAAGTTTCCTATTCCAATTGCCTCCGAACTAACCGATTTTAAAATTACGAAAGCTGTTTTCAAATTCACACCGAAATTGCATTGCCATACCGCTTCTCGTAATTGATTATTCTATTAATGTCCAGTCACTTTAAACTTTGTTCCACAAGGAACCAAATAAGTTATATTATTGTTACATTGATAAACTATAAATAACTGATTTTTGTCACTTTGTTATTAAAAGTCTTTCAAATACAAACATGACTGAATCAAATAAAACAAACATAATACAATATGCCATGTTGCTACATCAGAATGCTGCGTCACTTCATTCAAACTTCTCTGGAGACATTCATTCACATGTGCTCATCTGTTATACTTGTCTGACATAATGTTATTTCTATTGTCATAAATCTGTAGTGAGGTTACTTTACCTGTTTCTTTGTTCCGTCGTCAGGCGAAAAACTACTGAACCAAATGGATCAAGTTTTCACGGTTTGAAAGCTTAATATCTGGGATGTTTCCTGACTCTACATACCCACGCGCTGGAGCAATAAAAGGAAATCTGGTCTTAACCTCAACATTTTTAGCGCCATACAGTATTTCAGTTGTTTCATTAAATTCGCAAGGAAAGTTCTTCGCCAAGGTCCTGGGAATAGTATAAAATCATCTCTGATATCTACCGGTAACGCCACTCGTGGCCTTCCTTTATGATAAGTCGAAAATTAAACGTTGTAAATTAGAAATTTTCCATTGTATTTCAGTAGAAGAATCGTTACTGTGATGCGGCTGGATACCTACGCATGTCTAGTCGTCGTATTTATGTGCAGTGCTGCTATTTCTATGGATTTATCGGTAGATCTGCGGATTTTTAAGAAAATTTAGGATTTTGTTAAAATATCTACGGATTTTTGACACTTATTATCATTTATTGGTTTTTCGTTAAATTGGTGTTTTCTTAAACATTGAGCGTATTGTGAAAATGCATTACAGAATTGTTAATAACTGTGAATCATTTCTTTGCAACACCGAGCGTGGTGGTGTAACGGATAGCGTTCTGGCCTCGCATTCGGGAGGACGGCGGTTCAAATCCCCGTCCGAGCATCCAGATTTGGGTTTTCCATGGTTTCCCAAATCACTCCAGGCAAATGCCGGGATAATTCCTAAAAAAGGCCATGGCCGAATTCCTTCCCGTTCCTTGCCCACGATCCTTTCCCGTCTCTAAAGACCTCGCTGTTGAGAAACGTATAGCAGTAAAAAAAAAAAAAAAATCCTTGCAACAGCACGCGCGAATCAACCATTGAAATAAAGCTCATATTTTGTTTGGTTAAAATTTTTATAGATCTTAAAAGACCGTAACACAAAACAATCGGCGCACTCTCTCTTTATGCTCGGTGACACGGTCGTTGCCACGGCTTACAAAGCAGTGCCTTCCGAGAAGACCTAACCAATATCCGAGAGTCAAAGGGCTTGCAGTTTTTAACATTTCCTGTAATAGAAGATGTGTTAAATTTATTGTCAACAAAGAAAATGTATGGTCACTAGGTAAAAATAAAAAAAATACTAGGCATAGCAGCAGCAGTGATGAAAGTAGAGAACCTATGTACTATAATAGGGAGGTGATGAGGTTAAAGAGGTTGGTAAGAAAAGAACATAACAGAGTTAAGAGACAGCAGGGTAGTAGGGAATATTTAAAACAACTAAACAAGGACTTAATAACAACAAAGAAAATGGCTAAAGATGGGTTTATGAAGAGTATTGTCAGTTCAGGAGGACCATTGACTGATGGATCTAGAAATTTCTATGGCTATATCAGGAAACTGAGGGGAAGGGAGGGTGTAGAGACGCTTATAGATAAGGATGGAGAAGAAGTTACTGACGATTTGAAAAAGGCAGAGATTTTAAGTAACTGGTTCAGTGAAAGTATTAGGGACAATGAATCAGAAACAGGATGGTCTAATTCAGAGAACGAGCTTAACAACACAATTAGAAATGACGATAGTAAAAAATTTGATATTCATCCTTAGGAAATCATGAAGGAAATACGAAAGCATAAAGAGGCAGGTGAAGATAATATTACTACAGATATCTTAAAGATAGCCGGATGTGACATTGTACCTTTTCTTGAAATATTATTTAAATTGAGTCTGGATACTTGCTGCTTACCACAGGACTGGAAAAGTGCAATAGTAGTACCGGTACATAAAGGAGGGGTGAGAAATAGAGTTGAAAATTACAGGCCAATTAGTTTGACTTCAGTGGTAAATTAATGGAAAGATTGATATGCAACCACATCAGAAATGTATGTGAGGAACGTAAATGGTTTTCAAGTAGGCAACATGGGTTCAGGCAAGAATATTCATGCGAATCTCAGTTTCTGGGATATATGGAAGATATTTCAGATGAAATGGACAAGGGAGGCCAAATTGATAGTGTAGCACTAGATCTGCCAAAGGCTTTGACGGAGTAAGACATAAAATGGTAGTAAATAAGGTAAAAACCATTGGAGTGGATGAGAAAGTCATTTGCTGGGTAGAAGAATTTTTAAAAGATAGGAAACAGAAAGTTAGGATAGGAAATGTAGTATCAAAAGAAGTGGAAGTAAAAATGGGTGTGCCACAGAGCAGCGTATTGAGATCATTGCCATTCATTTTTCTAATGAATAATTGTGTTGATTGTTTACTATCTGAAATTAGATTGTTTTGCAGATGACATAATGCTGTATAAAAGAATCAAAACGATAAAGGATTGTAAACAGTTGCAGGGTGATCTGGACAGAATATCTAATTGGGTTGGTAAACATGGAATGAAGATAAATGCAAAGAAAAGTCAGCTTATTAGATACACAAATAAAAAACAAAAGGTTAATTATGAATATAAGGTGGGGAAAGAATTGCTTGCTGAATACTTGAAATGTAAGTATCTTGGCATTACTTTTGATAACAAGCTTAACTGGGCAGGGCACATTGGACAGGTAGTAGGAAAAGGTTTCAAAGTTCTGCACGTGTTGGAGAGAGTGATGAGGGGATGTACGGGAGATGTAAAGGAATTGGGTTACAAAACTTTGGTCAGACCATTGCTCGAATATGGTAGTGTAGTATGGGACCCTCATTTTACGTATCAAATACAGGAGTTGGAGAAGGTGCAAACAAGGGCTGCTAGATTTGTTTCTGGAAATTATCGCAGAATGCAATCAGTGACGGATATGATAAAGGAGCTGGAATGGGATTCATTGTAAGACAGGAGAAGGATGAGGAGGGTCATGGGAGTGTACAGGGCATATACTGGCGATGAGGCATTGAAAGATATTGCAATAGGTATGAAAAGCAGTGCATGGAAGGGAAAAGATGTGTAGTATATTAAGAGATTTTAGCTATAATATGTTCTAACTTTCGTTCGGGATAATTTTTCTCAAGCTGCAGCTATGTAATGTAATTCCACCCAACGAGGCAGAGCTCAAGGTTGGGCAAAGTCACTTCCCGTGGGAAGCAGTCCCCCTATCAGGGTAACCCCGAAAGCCCTTAGCAAGGGATTTTGGACGAATAGGACTAGGTCACATGACTTCTCCCCACCACGTTTCTACTCTGGAGAGCGCAGTCGGGAGCAGCCTCCAGGGGCAGTCGTTTCGCCGATTCAAAGGATGGACCAAATCGCCATACGGCAAGCAGATTTTATTAGGTAATGGCTAATGCAAGTTACACCCTCTGGCTGGCTGAGAGAGAATATCCCGAGTGGCAAGATTTTATTAGTAGCATATGCCTTTTATGAGAGCCAGTTTATGCAGTATATTTCAAGTGTATTTTATGTGCCTATTTTTATTGAAGCTATTAAAGTCACTCCATTCTTTCAACTACATGTTTTCATTTGCATCGCTGATTCCTGCTCATTACTAGCAATAAGTGTGAGCAGAACGTAGGCACTCTGATCTTATGGCCACATATCTTCGAAAGCTAATCGAGGAGTGGTTGATCAGAGGCGAATCCAAACTTTGGCCGTGGTGACTTGCCGCTCAGTTACTACAGCCGCATAGAATGGTGTCAGATTTGGGGTAGATTACGTAAAATCAGTGATCGATGATAGCAGAAATATTGGGAAAGTATTTTCCTATTAGTGCGGCAAAGGGACAAATATTCTCTTTCGCTGTAAAATCCATTTCTTATGTGTAGCAGCCGCAGAGGGTAAATGCAAAGTCAGAAACAGTACGAAGAAGTCAGTATAGCAAAGTAATTTTCGACGCTACAAGGAGCGCGAGTTGGAACCGAAACCCGATACAGCAAGGAGATAAGAAGAAACGAGACCGAGTTCGCGATCCGCCGGAGAGAGGGCAGCACGGACCGAGTCCCAGCAGCCAGCGCGAGAGCAGTGGAGGGGGTGACTTCGCCAGCAGCCAATAGGACGACGACGCCACCACAACACGCGCGGTCGGCGCCAGAATTCAAGTCTCGCAGTCTCAACCCAGCAAAACAGTGAGTAATACGCAGTGCGCAGTGTTTCACGATGAATACCGCAACGAGTGAAGTAGGTGTTGAAGAGAGCAGTGCGGGAATGCTCTCAGTATCAGAAGCATTAAAATTGATTCCGAATTCGTTTAGCGGAGATAAAGAAGAATTGCAACCTTTCATTTAAAATGTTTCAACTGCATTTAATTTAATTGCTAAGCAAGATCATGATGTTCTCCTTCATTTTGTAAAGTCAAAGATCACTGGCAAGGCCAGGGGGAAATTGCTCGTCCGAGCTTTTACCAAAACATTGGATTCTGTAAAAGATAACTTGATTGAAAACTATGGGGAGAGGCGTTCATTAGATCACTATGCTTGTAACCTTTTTGCAGCTCGTCAGGGTAAAGCAGAACCGATTGTTGAATGGGACGCGAGGATCGACAAATTGTCACATGACTTTAGAAATGTAGTAGCTAAAGAAATTCCTGAAGAAGATGTAAAAGGGAGCCTCACTCTTGTTGATCGCCTGAGTCGCATTACATTCATTCAAGGTTTACGTAATGACAGAATACAGACAGTAATTAGAGCACGGGGTTCCACTATTACTTTACCAGTAGCTGTTGAATTAGCACTCGTCGAAGAAAGTGCATTGTTGTCACAGAAAGAAAAAGCTGTTATAGGGCGTTCAGAGACACACACAACACAGAGTAATGCCATGAAAAAATGTTTCTCTTGCAATAGAACTGGCCATATTAGTAAAGAATGTAGGAACCAACCCGTTTGCCAAATCTGCAGACAAAAAGGTCACCTAGCCATATCATGTAAAGCACGCACACAGTTCAGAAGAATTAGTTATGTCACTTGTGCATATTGGCATAGAAAAGGACATATGATTGCAGACTGTAGAGTAAAGAAGGCAGTTTGTTACAAATGTAATAAGTTCGGGCATTACGCGTCACATTGTCGCAACAATGACACAACACAAAAGACAAACAAAGGTTCGGGAAACGAGCGAAGAGTGTGAGAAATGGCAGCCACTCTTACACTCGTCAATATGGCAAAATACATACCGTAGGCTGTGAACATGAGAAAGATTTTGTTAAGATCACCTGTGAGCAAGTAAACTATGGGGAATTATTCTTTCTTCTTGACACTGGGGCACAGCTGTCTCTTATATACAAGAATGCATTGGCTAATCACGTTCAAATAGATACAAAGAAAACTTTAAGTATTAAGGGAATTATGTCACACACAGTGAGAACTAAAGGAACTATTGTTTTGCAACTAAAACTAAGTAAATGTGTTCATTAAGCATGAGTTTCATGTGGTTGAGTAGTCTGTTGATATAGTTAAAGAGGGGTTAATTGGGAGAGATCTTTTAATCAAACAGGGAGCTATAATTAACTATGAAAACATGTCTGTATCAGTGGTCATTCGATTCCAATACTAACAGAATCAGAAAATATTAGTGGGCCTAGTAAGCGGGCTAGAGTAGTCTCAAAGGGATCAGACAACTCAAGAGGCAAATGTTCTCAAGCGAAGGGAAACATAAATACAGAGGTAACACCCGAAAACTCTCGCAAAAAACGAGGAAAACGTGTAAACAGAAAGAATAGGCATAGCAACAAAAACACAAATAATGCTCAAAACAGTAATGAATCCATTACACAACATATACAGAATGAACAACAGGAACATAAAAAAACTGTAGAAGTATCTAATCGGAGAGATGCTAGTAATTCAAGTCACAATAAAGCTAGTTCAAAACAGTTGAACAACAGTTCTAAAGGCACAAAAGAATTTGCAAGTCTTCCGGAGGATTACACAATAAAGTTAGGGCCAAGAGAAGAACGCATTTTACGAGTTCAGGTGCAATGCCGAAATTGTGCAGAAGCTATTGTAAACAAACAAGAAATTATTCAAGGTGTTTTCATTCCTGAATCATTGGTCAAAGTAGAAAATGGTACTTGTATTTTATCCATGTTAAATACCAGGGAGGACAGTGTTGAATTTTATTGCGGAGCATTACAGGCGCAGCCATATTGTGCGGAGAGCGATATGACGTCAGAGTCACGTGATACGCCAGCTGACAGCCGATCCGCCATTAGAGTTGTAGAAGGTAAACAAACAACTAAACACGTGCAACCAACACAAGGGAAATCACGCACCAGTTTATTAATGGAAAATCTGAGGCTAGATCATTTGAATGAAGAAGAAAAGCGATCCATTCTAGATATTTGTTTATTGTACAATGATATATTTCACCTCCCAGGAGATAAGTTGACACACACCAACACAGTCACCCATGAAATCAAGTTAAAGCCAGAAGCACAGGGTACAGTCATCAAACAGAGATCGTATCGAATTCCAGATACTATGAAACCCATTTTACAGAAAGAAATTGAGCAAATGCTTGAGAATGAGATCATTGTTCCATCAACTAGCGAGTGGAATTTCCCAATACTTGTCCTACCTAAGAAACCCGATGCCAGTGGTCAACAACGATACAGAATTGTGGTTGACTTTCGCAAATTAAATGAAATTACTGTAGGAACTGTTTTTCCGCTTCCACTAATTTCAGAAATCTTAGATTCATTGGGGAAGGCAAAATACTTTTCTACCTTAGACTTAGCTCAGGGGTATCATCAAATTTTGATTAAAGAATCGGATCAACCGTTAACAGCATTCAGTGCAGGTCAAGGTCACTTTATGTTCAGGAAGATGGCTATGGGGCTTGCCTCCGCACCCGCAAGTTTTCAGTATCTTATGATAGTCGTTATGAGTGGTCTACAGGGTGATCGATGTTTCGTGTACCTAGATGTTGTAATCTGTTTTGGACCAAACTTGGAAGCACACAATGAGAGGTTAAGAGACATTTTTGACAGATTAAGAACACACACACTTCGCTTTCAGCCAAACAAGTGTAACTTCTTACAAAAAGAGGTCACTTATCTGGGACACAAGTTGACAGAACATGGAGTTTACCGAGACCCACAGAAAATTGAAAAAGTCAAAAATTATGCAACTCCTCAGACAACAAAACAATTGAAAACATTCCTTGGGTTTGCAGGTTATTATCGTTGTTTCATAGAGAACTTTAGTAAGATAGCTAAACCATTATATGAATTATTAAAGAAAAATGTTCCATTTGATTGGAGTCCAAAAACTGAGAATGCTTTCCAAACTCTCAAGGAGAAATTGATTTCAGCACCTGTTCTAACGTACCCAGACGAAAATCTTCCATACATTATTAGCACAGACGCGTCTCAGTATGCCATTTCAGGAGTACTTTCGCAGGGGCAGTTAGGCTCAGATAGACCAGTCGCATATATTTCCAGAACTTTAACCCTTTGACTGCTGACGGCGGATCGTGTACCTGCCGCGCTGAGGCCTGCTACCTGCGCTAAGTGATTATCCCTGGGACGGAGCCGTCCGAGCGGCTCCACCCGCCCTGTGCTGAATGTTTCTGGCGAAGCACTGTGACCTCTCACGACTGATACAGAATAAATGCTCTCACTACATAGTTTCTCTGCAAATAAATTACTACAGAATAAAACTGAATCATTAACCCTATTTTTCATAACTAATAATTATTTCTTTCTTGCATTTTTCTCTCGATTTTTACAGCTTTTGTCGAAAGCGTGGTGATTCTTAAATTTACGTCAATAGTTTACAGTTCCTTCTTGGCAGTTTCTGTAGGTCCCTTACTGTATTAGAGTGTTATTGTTGATTCGATAAAAATGCTAGAAATATTGTATTCCACACCGCGTTTATACCACGACTGTAAAATTAGAGATATTCGAACTCATACAGAGAGTTAAAGCCATCCGATTTTTCCTCGCGCTATTCACGAATATAGAAAGAGACCTTAAAATGATAATTGTTCAAGCAGCCTCCCCCACACACCGAAATTTGGTTTCCGGAATATCTTTGTAGATGTAGACACCCAAAATATCTGGATGTTGACTGAATGTTTGCTGCGCTTTGTAATTACCCGATTATACGTAATTTTGTTTCTTTGATGAAATTTGTTCAACATAAGTACTCAACAGATTTTTCATTTCTAAGCTATGAAGTGTCTGTCCATTAATTACGTTATGTGAAATAGAGGGGGGGGGGGGTTGCGGCGAAATCGCACGAAACCTCACTAGAGTAACAAAAAGCGGTATCTGGACATAAGTTCACTAAAAATTGGAGTATTTAGAAGGACATCTCTGGTCCAATATTCCCTAATTTTCAATTTTTTTCACGCTAGGCATCAGAAGACAAATAGCTCTGAAACAATACATTTCATCATAACCAGTATCTTTCCACTTTGATATTCGAGAAAGCTCTGATTCTGGAGTATTCTTCATAGTGGCTATACAAAACCGATTCTTTTCATCAGCTACCGGTATATATTTCGTCAGTTCTTCTGTAAGAAATAACATGAAAACTGACAGAATACTTGACACATTCCCTATTTGACACGCATTTCCCAATAGTGTAACATCAAATGCGTGACTAACTGGAAGAAAATGATTTTCTAGTTAGATTTATCGCCAAGACGTAATTTCTTCGTAGCCGTTTCACTATCACTTTCTGATTCTTCAGAACAACTAACTTATTGAAACATGAGACTGCATTGTCACCCCTCCTGACAAATATGTTTTAGTAATACAGCTTTCCGATTTTGTGGAAAAGCTATCACTTCCATAAAAATGAAGTAGTTCATCCTCAGTGTCGCTCATCGTAAGAATCTCCATGATTTATTCCTCAATGCACCCACGACGTCTTTTAATTTTATTTATAAATGCAGGACACAAAGAACACTGATGTAATTTTCGTTGAACAGTGAACTGTAGAGCGAAGCCTAGGCTCCCAGCAGACAAACATTCGTACAATAAGCTAGCGACCAAAACTGCGAAAGGCTATTGAGAAATGTGGCGAGAAGTCAGCTTTACGACTCAGGTAGCGGAGCGTCTATATTCGTCATCAGCACACAGGTAGCGGCATGTGGGTGCGGCTTGTCTCGTCATCAGCACTCAGGGGAAATCCGGCGGCTGCGGCTATACCCGTCATCAGCACTCGGGGACAGCAGGCAGGATGGCGTGTATAGACGTCAACAGCAGTCAAAGGGTTAAATAAAGCAGAAACTCATTATTCCACATCAAAGAGAGAAGCACTCGCGGTTACGTGGGCGGTAAAGCAATTCAGACCTTACGTCTTTGGAAGACATTTCACGGTCTATACTGACCACCTCCCCCTTACCTGGATTTTTAGTGTTAAAGACCCATCTTCTAGATTACTAAGATTTCGCTTAAAACTTGAAGAATACAATTACACAATTGTTTATCGTAAGGGAAAATCAAATACATTTGCAGATGTACTTAGTAGAATTAGGGAAGTGAGGGAAGTACAAGAATCCACCCAACCAGACACTGTCACAGATGAAACAATGCAAACAGAAGAAGAAACTACATCCACAGTAGATGCACAAATCCAGACCAATGAGGAGGAATTTCCAACACTAAATGAGGAAGAAAAACTAGCCATAGTTAAGGAATACCATGACAGCCCCATCTCTGGACATCTAGGTGTAAATAAGACATATGAGCGAATTACGAGATACGTTCAGTGGCCAGGGATGAAGTCTTATATAGAAAATTATGTCAAACAGTGTGATAGTTGCCAGAGGAACAAGCACTTAGTACCGCATACCCGTATGCCATTAGAGCTTACAAAAATACCTGAGCATGTATTCGAACGTTGTGCAACAGACATTGTTGGCCCAATGCCGTTGAGCAATAATGGGAACAAATATGTATTGACATTTCAGGACGAATTGACCAAATTATAACTGCAATTCCGATAGCCAGACAAGATTCTGATACAGTGGCTCGAGCATTAGTCTTACAAGTAATTCTACGCTACGGCGTGCTTTTCCATTTTACTTAGTGATAATGGATCGTGCTTTATCAGCGAAACAATGCAGAAAGTATGTAAATACTAAAGATCAATAAAATCCAGACGTTGGCGTATCGGCCTCAATCGAACCTTCGTGGAACGCGCCCCACCGTAGTCTTTCAGAGTACTTGAGGCATTATATTGACAAGAATCAGAGCACATGGGATGATTGGTTACCTTATTTTGTATTTGTGTATAACACTAGTATTCACAGTGCAACAGGGTACACGCCACACGAGCTAATGTTCGGTAGAATACCAAATATACCAGGGGTATTAAAAGTGATCCAAAGGAAGTTCATTATTCATATGATGAGTACGCAGATGAGCTAAAAGCTATCCTACAGACACTACACAAACAGGCTAGAGAGATCAATCAGGGACTGAAAGAGAAAAACAAAGAATATTACGATAAGACACAAAATCCACGAGAATTTGAAATTGGAAGCAAAGTTTTGCTAAAAGATGAATCTGTTCACAGAGGTAGGTCTCAGAAGCTTGACAGTGGTATAGAGGACCTTTTGTTGTGATTGGAAAACGCGGCGTGAGTGTAACTATTCAACTGGGCAAATATAAAAGACTCACAGTTCATGCCAATAGATTAAAGCCATATCATTGAATAAATTACGAAATAATTCAGTCAGGAGTGGGAACACACCTTAAAAATGCAATAAAGTAAGTTACAGTACATTTAAAATGGATAGGAAACAGAAAAAGCCGCATTAGAAACACATAAACACAAGGCACGTGGTCACTTGTTTGTAAACACTGCACCACGTGGAGTCACGGCGTGGCCAAGCACATGGTCACCCACGCACTCCTGATAAACGGCTGTTCCAAGATGGCCGGTCACCAGTTATCTGGCTCATCCACGGCAAGGCCACTCGCCCTCGCCCATGCGCTGATAGCGCGCCGAGGCGAGCCCGCCTGATAGCGAGGTCTTTAAACTCACCCACACACGTCAGGCATTTAACTCGCAGCGAAGAACAGTCGATTGTGATATTACAACGTACACTCTTGCATTTATAAT